>PVHY01009336.1:0-23218 GCA_004024945.1 Uropsilus gracilis | reverse complement strand
CCCAGGCAATGTGAGCCTGCGGTTCCAAGGGCAAAAATAGCAAGACCTAGTCTCAAAAAAAAAAAAAAAAAAAAGAAAGAAAGAAAGTAATGCTGGAAGATGCATTCACAGTAGCATGCTGTATTTGCTGCATTGGCGTGGCCAGGTGCTCCGCTGGTGAGTGGACGTGTGGCTGAAGCAGCTGCCAGGGCAGCTCTAAGTGAAGTGGATGCTTCTGCGCTAACTTCTCTTGCTCAGCAGACTGGTTCTGAGGTCCAACTTCAAACTGCTGCCTTTGCTTTTAAACTAAATCTACCACATTTTTACTGAGCACCTTTTAGCAAGGGTCAGGCCATAAAACATGCAGGTAACACAGGCCCCAGCTCAACACTGTCTCCCAGAACGTGTTATCTCAGAGGTGACCTGTGGTGTGTGTGCACAAGAGACAAGAGGTTGGGTGAGGGGGCACAAAGTGAGCCCACACTCCCTGTGGGTGTCAACCATTTGTGTCAGGAGAGAGGAAGGAAAGCTAAGTGTTCGTTCTTTGATTCCCTTTCCCATTGTTGACAAAGAGATTATTTTTTTGGTTTTGCTTGTTTAGCTTAGAGAACTATAGCTTTTTAAACCTGGGGTTTCTTAATAAATTAAGTAGTAAGCAGGGATGAGCTTTGAAAGTAAGTGACTAGAGGTCATCAGAGCTGGGGAAGAGACAAAGAAGACTCATTGTTTATTCGGTACAGAGTTTATATTTGGGGTGATGGCAGCTTTTGGGAGTTGGTTATGGTTGCATGACATTGTGAGTGGACTTAATGCCCATTGTCTATTTAAAATCATATATTTAAAAGTGTATAAAGCTGAGCACGGTGGTGCATGCCTGTAAGCAGCAGCCTAGGAACCTGCGGTGGGGACTGGGAATCGTAGTTCGAGTCCCGCCTTGGGCCCGTAGCGAGACCTAGTTCCAAAAAAGTAGCTGGGCATGATGGCACGCTACCTGGGAAGCTGAAGCTGGGGATTGCTTGAGCCCATGGTATCCCGGGAAACATGAGCCTGTGGTTCCACGGGCAAAAATAGTGAGACCTAGTCTCAAAAAAAAATAAGTAAATAAAATTGTATATTTAAAAAACAACTAAAATGGTTCAACTTTATGCCTATTTTATCACCAACAAAAAAATAATTAAAAAGAAATAAGGGAAGGTCGGGCACGGTGGCTCGTGCCTGTAAGCTTCAGCCTATGAAGCGGCCGGGGCTAGGGATCGCGGTTCGAGTCCCACTCAGGGCAACACAGCGTGACCTAGTCCCAAAAAATAGCTGGGCGTGGTGGTGCATGTCTGTAATCCCAGCTACCCGGGAAGCTGAGGCTGGGGATTGCTTGAGTCTGTGGTATCCCGGGCAATGAGAGCCTGCGGTTCCACAGGCAAAAACAGCGAGACCTAGTCTCAAAAAAAAAAAAAAAAAAGGGAATAGAGGAGAAAGTGAAGACAGCAACTACATGTGTATCTCAGAAAGTGACAGCAGCTCTTCAGATGTGACACTCATCCCTTCTCCCCAAATTAAGCACAGCACAAAGCCCCTCAGGAGCTCTGGGAAAGTCCACCCCCCAGAAGGATGGGGTGAAGTGAATGTGAAACATTTTAGCATTTAAGCAGAACAAAGGGCCAATGATTAACAAAGGAAGGCTACTCAGAACCGCAGAGGCAGAAAAAACACTGGTGTGAGAACAATGCATGCACACCTCCATCCCGGGCATGCTTTCTGCTCACCTCAGCCAACTTCACTGTCACCCATTCCTTGATCTTTGCAGCTTTCTCTTGGACAATTTTTGCTTCTTCAGCTCGCATCTGCTTCTGCAAGAGAGGGCCTCTAGTTAATCTCAGCAGTCGTCATGCAGTGAACAAGTAGTGGTGAGAAGCCCTGAGAAGAACTACCAAGCAACTGGAGAAGGAGGCAATGATTTAATTCATTTATGAGGTTTCTTATTCTTAAAAATGGTAAAGGTCTTCCTAAGTGTAACATAAACCCCAAAACCCATGAAGGAGAAGACTAATAAATCTATATCATCATATAAATTACCATTGACAAGGGGGAAAAAATGTCTTAAAATCAAAAGACCAACTGGAGGAGCCCAAATGGTACAGAGGGCAAATTTGAGTGAATAATCCAATAAATATGCATGCAAAAAATATGAACAGGAAATCATTAGAAAAAAGAAGAAAAGGAGAAAGAAACCTATGGAAAGCAATTCAACCTCAATAATAATTTTAAGGAAGCAGATAAAAATGAAGATATTTTCTCTATTAGACTAACACAATTTAAAAGTTTAATATCCTAAATTGTCAACAATGCTGGAAAACAATCCCACTTACATAAGCTGGCAAAGTATTTTTGGGGAGCATATGACATGTTTTCTCATATCTTTCAACACTGATCATATCTCTCAACATTTGGCAATATCTGTTAACATTTTAAATGTAGGTTGGGCATGGTGGCGCATGCCTATAAGCGGCAGCCTAGGAAACTATAGCCAGCGCCAGGGATCGCGGTTCAAGTCCCACAGGGGGCACGTAGCAAGACCTAGTTCCAAAAAAATATAGCTGGGTGTGGTGGCCCGCGCCTGTAATCCCAGCTACATGGGAAGCTGAGGCTGGGTATTGCTTGAGTCTGTGGTACCCTGAGCAACGTGAGCCTGCGGTTCCACAGGCAAAAATAGCTAGATCTAGTCTCAAAAAAAAACCCACAAAACAGTTTAAATGTATATATAATTCACCTAACAATGCCATTGCTGAGGAATCCTTTGGCAATATTATTTGATGAATCAACAAAAAACAAATTACTCAAAGCCAGAAATCAGGGGTTGATTTTAGTTTAAAATCCCAATCAGGGACCAGCTAAATAAACAAAAGGAAATGCCATTTTTGACACACAAGAAACATTCATAATGAAGAGTGGTTAACAGAGAGAAATGGAAATAAAGGACTAAAGGCGAAGGAAAGTGTTGTCATTTTATAGCATTTTGGTCTTTTTGCATTTTTTTTATATTAGCATGTGTTACCTTGACTTTTTTTTTTAAAGCTAAATAAATACAGAAGTCTGCATTTCTCTCAAAAGAGTCAAAAGGAAAAGAGAGGATATAAAAGTAAGGTCTTCTGGCCAGTTAAGGTAGGACTTGCTACAATTTGGAAACACACTGGGTTGAGATATGCTGGGAGCTGGGTTGAAACTGTTTTGAAATCAATTTTCCTGTGCACAGAGTAGTCATCTGCTTGAAAAGACAGAGCTTCTTTTGTATCAGCTTATATAAACAGTGTGACACTCTGAAAAAGAAGCTTGGCATGGTAGTTATAGGACAATTAAAATAAAGTCAGATGGAAATGCACTGAAAATCCTGTATTACTCATCTCCAAAGGAATTTTCATAGATTGTCAACAACGTCAAAAAAGACACATAATCAAGGAGACACATCTATAACTGTGTACTACAACATGGCACATTTAACACAGAATATTTAGCCATTTTTAGAAAGCTACACACTCTGACACTGAAAGTTTTTGAAGTAAAAATTTCCCTGCTTTTAAATAGTAATTCAGAGTTGTGATTTTATAATAGTTTGAATTTTTTTTTTTGAGACTAGGTCTCGCTATGTTGCCCAGGGTAGTCCTGATCCTGCAGACTCAAGCAATCCCTAGCCTCAGTCTCCCAAGTAGCTGGGATTACAGGTGCCTGCCACCACACGTGGCTGCTTTTTTGAGACTAGGTCTCGCTATGTTGCCTGGGGTAGTCTCGAACCCGGGAACTCAAGCGATCCCTGGCCTCTTGCCTCCCAGGGCTTGGATTACAGATGCACGCTACCACACCTGGCTAATAGTTTAAAATTTGTGTGCAGCCTTGTTAATGAGAAGTAACACCTTGTTCTTTAGTAATATTTCAAATTATTATGAATCTTTGTTTGAACTATTGCTTGATGGCTATAACTCAATGTGACTTTCCTATTTAGAAGCAAAAATCAGGACCAATAACAGAGACAGAGATTGTAAGACCTTTTTATCAGGCGTCATTTCAGTTTCCATTTTTATGCTCCACAGTGAAAAAAGTATGTTCGATGGTTAAGCAGAAAGCAGTTGGGCAGAGCACCCCCTGAGCTGGCACGCCACTGTCCTGGCATCCTCACAGCCCTGGATGGGATCCTGGGAGGCAGCCTTTGTTTTCATCACTAAGACATCAAGGAGGTTAGCGACCAGCAGTGAGAGCTTTGGTCACACTTAAGGGAGACAACATCTGGTATTGCTAAGGTGGTGGACATGGCTTTCAAAGGGAGTCTGCAGAAATGAGAGAGGACAGGAACCTCTCAGGCCCTCAGTATTTAGAGCTACCAGGGTCTCTGCAGCACCTAGGTTAGGGGTCAACAAACTATGGCCTCCATCCAAACCCAAACATCCACCAGCTTTCTTCTCTGCAATTACTTTTGTAAATAGAGTCACGGCACCACACCCTTCATTTCTGAGCTGTCCAGGGCTGCTTTCTCGCTACCATGGCAGTTGAGTAGTTGCAACAGAGTGTGGTGTTGGCACATGTGTTGGCTCCAAGACCTAAAATAACTATCTGAACCTTTACAGGAAAAGCTTGCCAACTCTGGACCTAATATAACACCTTTTAATAAATAAAGCTGTGGAATGGTGGCCCAGGGGTGGAAGGACTTGTCACAGTTTCTGGCACAGCTGGAATTCAAACCAAGGTTACTGACTTCTAGAAGAACGTTCTCTCTATTCTGATCTTGACCTCCTGATTATTATTGTAAAGTGATTTTTTTTCTGACTTCAGCTCTAGTAGAATTCATTGTGCCCACCCATCCCTAGTCATTACCAACTACAAACCATTCAAGAGAGAAAACAAAATCAAAATTCTGTCTCCCCACTACTTTTCAGGAGCACACAGTGCCCCGCAACTTACAAAGGCACACCCCACAAAGGGAGTGTTCAGGGAATGATGATGGATGATTACCAGAGTGGTGGGAAGGTCCTACCAGGACCAGCTAACACCATCATGGAGAAGGCACATGTGGAAAATTAAAAGCCTTCTGGGCACACTTGGTGCCGCTGGTTAGATGTGGTGGAGCTCTGGTACCAGGGAAAAGCTGGGCAGCTGAGACCAAGGCCATGGGAGGAGACAAAGCAGGACGAACTTAGTAAGGCTGAGAAAGGGAGGAGTCTGGGCCTCCGGAGCTACAGGCAGCCGTTTCAGATGTCTTCTGGGGCTGTCTCTGAAGTGCTGTGGCCTCCCCTGGGCTCCCTGACCAGAGGTAGAAACTCTGGTCTCTGCCAATCAAGTTAAGAGAGAAATGCTGGCCAACTAGCTGGCAGTCCAGCTCTGTGCTACTATGGTATGGCAGGCCAGCTTGGTGCCCCACATGTTCGCAGGTAAGAGGTGGGGGTGGATGCTAGGAAGGAAAAATCCTTACCAACCTCAAGTTCAATACCATACATGCTTTCCTGAGTTAACTCACCCACAAGTCTATGAGGCATTACAATGCCTACTTTGTAGATGAGTGAAATGAGAATCAGCAGCTTGAGTAACTGCCCAGAGTACAGCAGGTGCTAGGGGTGAAATTCAAGCCCAGATCCGCCTGCCTCGAAGGTCCTATTCCTACCACATGCCCTGCCTGTTTCCTAATGTACCGTGTAAGCGGGAAAACCTCCCAAGAATGAAATATCCACATGAAAATCACATAAAGGAGCTGCTCATCCTGGGGGGGGGGGTGATCCTCAAGCTGAGGGGCTGTGCTCAAGCTGAGTAGCTGCCACGAGACTGCTACACGGCCTTACCTGCTTTTCCAGCTGTGCCTCCAGCTGATGGATGAGCTCATCTTTGCCCCTCGTGGCTTTAAGTAATTCCTGGTATTTCCGGTGCAGGCTGCCTGCTGAGTCCACATTCTTCAGGTTGGACAGTTTCACCTTCTCTTCCATCACACCCACCTGAAAAGTACCAACCATCTCAAAGGGTTGGGGTAGGTGGACAAATGGTCACTAACACGGTATTGGTTGCTTCTGATGCCCGAGTCTGTGATAACCAGACTATCTGGTTGGGGCCAGTTCATTCAAGAATCATTTATTAAGCCCACAGATAGATAAAAGGATCGACAAGGAAGGCACAGCCAGGTACTGGCCTTGCAATTCTGGAGGCACCAGCAGAACAAACAGGGGAAGATAGCCCTGGGACCAGCTCCAAGCTCATGTGACAAAGCCATCTGAATGCCCACATGTGCCCCCATGTTTCCTAACATGATGTGGTTAGATGGCCATGGAATTCATTCCAGTTGATGGACTGACATATTTCTGGGCTGAAATGTTTTAGAGCTGGGGCTCAAGCTCTTTCTGTCATAGCAACCAAAGAAGCTGCGTGTTCCAGATGATTCAGCTAGAAGAAGGGGAGTTCCAGAACCATGTATCCCCGAACCCCTAGATTGGAGGCAGACTCCCTCCAATGAGTAGGTACTGTGAGTGAGAATTGGACATGATAAACCACCAGGATGTCAGACTTACTACTCCATGATAACTGAGTCTGTTCAGACTAAAGCATGCACACACACCTGTGTTTGTGCATCACACTCAGACTCCTTCATGCCTGCAGAAAGCTCCCTGCACCTTGCTTTGTACAGACAGTCTAACTGATTTCTCTTGTCTCTGTAAGGAGTCCATCACTTTGATGTGTCCACATGTCCAGGGGTTCAAGAAAGGTCAATGGTCACCTCCCTGCTAATTCTCTCCCCACCCATTACCTGGGTCTCCGCGTTCTCTGCTCTCTGCTCTGCCTCCAGTAGCCTCTGCTCCAGCTCCTGCATCTGCTCAATCAGAAAGGGGAGATATAGGTATGGTGCCACACATCAAGGGAATGGTGGTAAATTGGGCAGTCACTGTATGCAGTCAACTGTATGCATCTCACATACTGTAGAGGAATAAGGTCCCAGGCTTGTCCACCTCGAGGCCTTGCTTTCCAAGTTCCAGCCCAGCCCTCGTCCACCTCCCCTCTGCAGATTTGACCTTTTCTCCAGCAATCTGACCACCTCCCTTTGGCCTGGACCCTAGTTCACTGTTTACCAGTGAACTGAGCAAGTAATTCCTCTTCTCTTTCCCAATCTCTTACCTTAGCTCAAATTCTGCTTCCCTTCCCTTTATTAAAGGATGGAAGAGGAGCCCCCAGTGAATTGCAGGACAGAAAAAGGAGAGTGAATCCAGAATAGTTCGTATTGGAGAACCCAGGGCCCCTGTCTTCTCAGGGCCTCATTCATCCTCTTTTAGGGATTTCAGGAGCCAGCTGCTCTCAACACACCTTCCCTCTGAAGGGACCTGAGGATTCCAAGTAAAACTCAAGATCTACAATCCCTTGGGCCCCAACAGCAAGGACTGCCTTTGACAGGTATTCATTTGCTCAGAACAAAGGTGCCCACACTTCTTCTTTCCTGCCTCTCTTAGAACATAATCATTAGGCTGAGAAGGGGCTTGACTGGCCAGACCAGGTATCAAGGAGAATCCTTCCTAACATAAAACCTGTCTTCTCGGAGTGCCTTGGCCTTCAAACAGCTATTCTGCAGCTATGGAGGAGATGACAGAACAGGCTAAACCCACGTTGTGGTTATGGGGGTAGTTGTTCGGTCCTTGGGTGGGTGCAGTGGTGAAACCCAGCAGTGACTTAGCAAGCAAATAGTACTGTAGTAACCAACTCCTTTAGCACCAGACCTGCCTGTTCAATCAGGTTCTCGCTTCCAGGAATCTGAAATGTGGGGTTTAAAGGTCAGGTGGGAGAGAGCTAGGGGTTACCCTGGAGAGAATGCACAAACTGCCCTAGCCCTGGCTGTTGGATAGTTCCTTCAGTTCTATGAATGGTGCTGGAATCCTAATTCATTTCTTGCTCACGTAGGCTTGCTAGATTTGGAGCTATTCCTCACATCAGAAGCAACTCTAAATAATGCAACCATATTTAATTTTTTTAAAGGATGTGATAAAATACTCAACAAGAAGGCTTTAGAGTCTTGGCTGATTTACGAGTAAACTTCAGCAGGATCACTAAAGGCTACGAGTTCATCTGCTCACAGCTGTGAAGACATGTAGTTTCCCCAGGAGATCACTCATAGTCGTGACTAGGGCATTTAGGTCAAGACATGTCAAATGACACCAATGAGGAGCCAGAAATTAACCTGTTATTGACAACACAGGGAACATTCCCCTCCCCCCCTCAATAATGGCATATAATAAAACCCTTGAAGGTGTACCCCCAAGGCAGGTGAGAAGGAAAGTACTTTTCAGAGCCTGGCCTCCCCTCCCAGCCTTGGGTCAGCTGCCATGTGGCCCTCAAGGGTGCTGACCCTTCCAACTTGGAATCTCTGGCCAGGACACTTGAGACTCAAAGCATTTTGCACTCATTTTCATGCCAGAGTATTCTGTTTTTTTCTAAAACTAATTTCTGAAGATTAAAAATCTTTCTAACAGCTGGAGCTTTTTAAACAGAGAAGAATGTGAGGCCATCCACACAGCCTTCATGACACTGTGCCACCACCACCCGCCCTACTGTTTTCAGGAAAATACATCTCTGTTGCCCCTTGAGGACTTCCAGGTGCCTCTCAGCTAGAATGTTAGTTGTGGAATTTCCAAACTTTTCCTTTAATCTCAGCAGCCACACTTTTCAAGATGGCCGACAGCTCTCCACACACTTAAAAGGCCACAACCTGGAGCTCAGAAAAGCTGAGGTTAGGGATGGGCTGCCCTGTCTTTGGATTCTCTTTCTTCTCTCAGAAGGCTCCCTAGGACTGTGCTCTCTGCCACCTCTGAGTCTGAAGGGCTGGGGTGATGGCCAGTTGAATTAGTTTACCAGCTGTGACTTGCACAAGAGACTCTTGAGCTGCCCAAGAAGCAGCCACAGCGAATCCTGCACAGACCTGAGGAGATGCACTCAGTCTCAGCCTGTCCATATCTCCCCGTGACACATCAGTCCAGTGGTGGGAACATAGTTCTGTGCGCTGAGCAGAGGCACACATCGCCGGCTCCCAGCTACCCCATCAAAAAGAGGGTGCACATTCTTAGAATTGTGTATCACTCACTGGAGAGATGGTCACATCTCTGGAACCTACCTGGTTCCACAAAAGTGTGAGTTTGGAGAAGTCCCTGAACCTCTCTGCATCTCCTTTCCTCATAGTAAAAGAAGAGTGACAAGTGCCCATCCCTGGGGATGCTGTGAAGGGGCATGAGATACTTCGCTGGAAGCTTGCAGACTTGGCCTGACCTAAGTTAGGTTACAGACTAAGTTAGTGGTTGGTTTTTCATAAACAAAGATAGCACCAGGGTCAGAAAGGCCAGTGGGTCTGGGACAATGTGGTGTTTACCTGCTGTCTGAGGATAATTAGTACTGGAGGCTCTTTTCTCTTTTCAAAGTGTTCTGGTTTAGATGACAATTTATATGATTGCCCCATGATCCACTGGTAGAAAGAAAGGCTTGGAGCTAGAGGTGGCCAGCTATTAGCCTACAGAGTGCCTGGCAAGCCCACAGTGTTGTGGACTTTGAGCCAAGAGATAACTATACAAACCACTAACTGGTGTCTGCCATTGTTTCAAGCCCTTTACATGTATTAACTCATTTAATCTTTGTCCCAGTCGGCAACCCTGTTGTGTAGATAAGGAGACTGATGAAAAAGGGGTAGGTAACTTGCCTCACCCTAGGCAGAGCCTGGATTTAAGATCAGGAGGACTGGCTCCCGAGTCTCTGGTTCTGGCAGGCATGTTCCTACATCTTCCACCCAAATCTCACATCACACAAACCCCAGGTTCCACACACAATCCCCAAATTCCAGCTTCTCTACAGACTCAGAAGATCTGGACACACTAGGGTTACAGTTTCCCATGGAAATAACTGCTTTCCTCCTCCAATTGTAGCATGTTCCCCTCCCTAGAACCCATTCTTCATTGTCTCGTTTATCTAAGCTACCTGCAAGCATTTGAGTTTACAACCCCTAGTTATTAAATAGCTCTAACTCTGTTGTCTTCAAGGGCAATGGTTTTCAACTTCTTTTTTTTTTAATTAGCAGTTTTTCTGCTCAACTGAAACCATCTGCTATTCCCAAGTACATAAAATACGTAACTAAGTGGCTGCCCTGCTGTCTAAGTGCACAAAAGGTGGGGGAAGAAAGTCTAAGTCTTGTCTGTGGGATCCACTCACCCCTACAGCTCCTCCCTAGGCTCAGGGAACCCTCTAGAGGGACATTTGGGTGGAACTCAGGGCAAGGCTGTGACAGGAGTGACTGGCAGTAGACCTCAGACATCCAGGGACAAAAGGCTCCATGTGGAGTCTGTTATAAGCAAATCCCTAGACCTTGCCAAAGGAGGCATGGACACAGGAACATGCTAGAGAAGAAAACCCAGGTGATCCCAAGGAAGGTGGTCCACAGATCATACTCTGGAGAAAACCAGAGCATGTAGGAGGCAAAGTAGTAAAACTAAGTGACAACTCTGGGGATGATGCCAGGCTTGAGGCCCACTCAGCAGAGGGCTCTTCTCCAGTGAGTTCATGGGAGTATGGCTCTATAAATACTAGTTCCTGAAAATATGACAGGCCCCTGAAAAGTAGGGGATTAGGAAAAATATCTCTCACACAAATAAACATTCATGCACACACACGTGTGTGCACACACACGTGCATGGGAATTCACACACAGTGAATGAAAGTTCCAGAAGTCTGCTCCCAAAGTTGATCGGATCTACAACACAGGAATCTGCCCAGATCTATTCTGTGATGTTTGTGCAGACATATCTCCAACTAGCTGACAGCCCAGCAGCCTCCTTTTATAGTAACTGGCCTGTCCCACATATTTAAGGATGTGTTTGTCTGGGCCTTATGTTCCATCCATACGTTGCAGAGCTGGTGCCTAAAGTGAATCTTGCCTTTGAAGATGGTGTGGGGGGAGGGGCGGTGTTCACTGTCCTTTTGTTTAAGGGGATGAACTAATCTTCTATACATTCAAAACAGGTCCTGAACTACAAATTTTGGTACGTAAATATAAAATCGAGTTACCATATTTCAAAACCTTGGCTGGTGAAACTGGCAGGGAGCTTTGGAAAAGAGGAGGTATATACAGTCCCACGAGGAAGGGGCCTGGAAACAGTTGATTTAGTTAAAAATGTTCTCGCTCAGAAAAGAAGGGTGTTTCATTACATTATTTCTTCTTTTATAAACCTAGTCAAGTTCCTTTTGGAAGCAGAGAAAGGGCAAATAAGTAAAAAAATCAACCACTTGTATGAGTTCTAATACTGACGCCATGTATTCATAACAATTCCCACAAAACTCTTTGGTGGATCGATCTTACACTCCCAGTTTTCTGAAGGGGTAACGGAAGTACAAGTTTAGTGAGAAAATGAGTCCGAGGGACCATCAATATCTATTCATACTGGTTCTCAGAACAGTACCAACTAGTGTCTCCTCTAGCAGGCCTGGGAAGGGAGCTGAGGACAGTTTCAGTGAGAAGATGATGTGAACCTCAAGACCGCAGTCACTCGCTCTACTCACTGGATGGAACATGAAGCTCATCTGGGAGTAACAGCAAAAACAAAGTCTGGTGCTGTCTCCTCTCCTCACCCTTCATCTCTTTCACTCTTGGGTGAAGGGTTTTTTTAGTAGCTGTGACATTTTTCCTTTTTCTTCCCTTTCATTTTCAGCCTAGTTTATTCCATGTCTAGAACGGCAATTCTGGCAAGAGGGAGCTAGGTGTGAGTAGGCCCTGTGGCAAAGCAGGAAGATGGGCATACTTCTAGGTTTTAGCAGCCAATGGGTAGAACCTGATCCCAGGGAGGGCTGGTACCCTGGAAAGAAGCCAAACTAGGCTTGCCCTGCCTGGCAACCAGCAGTGGAGGGCTCATCAATGATCCAGGCGATGCCATCTCCATGAGCAGAAGAGGGGACAGGCAAGTGAGAGGGCTGGCTGGAAGGACCCAGTTGACTGGGGCTTACCCTGTGCCAGTGGCTACTGATGATGACAGACAAGGTCTGGACGGGGTCTGGACCTAGCAGGAGATTTCCTGGGAAACCCCAGTCATGTCTTCCTTAATCTGAAACCTACCTTGACTGACTCTACTGGGGAAAAACTCTATTGAACTAAAAAAATGACTACAGGTGTCAGGTACCAACTGGCTCTGACTGACATGCTATTTGTGAACTTGAGGTTTCCCTCCAAGAGGTTCCACCATCCCAGCCCTCATCTATACTTAACATCTCCCAGTCCAAGATCCTGAGTCAAAATTTCCTTTTCTCCCTGATTCCTTGCCATACCTCCAGTCTGGTCTGTATTTTGTCTGTATGTTCCCCTTTCTTTACCCAATCACATTCTGATTCCTCAATATTTTTAGGGGGTGGGGAAGGCATTCTGGTCATTATGGGCTGATATTATCAAAGTTCAACCTACCCAGACCTAAGAGGCTGTGGTGTTGCTTCATCATATGTTTAAAGTTGAGGAACAGGGGAGGGAAGCAAGGGATTATTTTTGCTATGAAATATTTCAGGCCAAATGAAACATGTAGAGAATGATGTTGGAGGACCATCTATTTACCATTCGACTTCTCAGATCTTAGTTTGTCATATCTGCTTCTGATGTTTTAAAGAAAAGAGCCACTGCAGAGAGCACAGGTCCACACCTCTCTCCAGTTTCACTCCTCTCCTTCTCGACTTTACTCTGGGCTTACCTGTGCTCATATTTTTACCTCATTTGTACATGTTTCTAGACAGCAGACAGTTCTATTTTACAGGCTTTATAACTTTATATAAACTGCATTATTCCAAATATGTTCTTCTGAACTTCTTTGTTCAATGTTGATTTTGAGATTTATTGATCTTATGTGTTGCTTAATGATGGAGATATGTTTTGAGAGTTGCACTACGAGGTGATTTCATTATTTTGAGTGTGATCACACAAACCTAGATGGGACAGCCTAGTCCACAACTAGACTGTACAGAATAGTCTCTTGGGACCACCATCCACCAAAATATGGTCAAGTGATGCAAACTGCAGCTCTACTTAATTCCCTTTAATGACAAAATGGTATTACATTATGAAAATACAGTCAATGTTTTTCCACCCCCCTGCTAACTGACCTTTAGAGCATTTCCAGTTTTTCATATATCAGTGCTGCAATATACATGCTTCTATTATATCTCCTTGTGACCAGTATATTTGGTTTATTTCTACTGTTGCATTTTGTGTTGTTTATTTCTTTATTCTATAATTTTTTTTCCTCTTGTCTATCTGGATTTAACAGATTTTCTTTATTCTATTTCCCTGCTGTACTGATTTTCTCTATTTCTATTTGTTATCACTATTATTTGAGACTCAAACTTTAACTTAAAGGCTGTTCTCAAGCATATGTTCCCTTCTTCTCTCTCATATAAATAGAACCTCCAACTTTTCACAGAGCACGTGGTTATCCAGAAAAAAGACTACCCTTTTTCAATCTTCGTTGAAGACTATGTGTAACCATGGGAACAAGTCTAGACCAACATGGTATAAGCAGAAGGATTGACTGTAACCCTAGGGTCATGCCCCTTCGAGGGAATACTGACATGTGAGTGAACCATCCACAACACACAAGAGCTACACTATGTCTGCAATATCACATGAGAGGAAAAATCTGAGTCGTTTAAGTCATTGCTATTTTTGGGTTTTCCCTTATAGCAGCCAAACTCTGATAACTTTCATCCTGCTCATACTCATTCTGCTTCCTTTATGTCTTTCATCAAGTTTGGAAACTGGGAAGCCATAATCTTTCCAGGTAATATCTCTCCATTCTCCACTCTGGAATCTTATATGATGTACACATGATCTGGTCATTCTAATATCTGTGTATATTCCTGGGCCCCACACCAGTCCTCCTGATCCAAGTCTTCTGCTGATCATAGTCTGCATGTTGAACACACTGCCAGAAACTGGTTTCATACACTATAAAATTTGAGAACCTTGCCTTAGGATATGGCAATAGGAGAGGTGTCCAAGGAAAGTCAGCCTCTGTGACTTGATCTTTCCATGCCATGTTCTGGATGATTTCCTCAGTCCCATTTTTCCATTCACTAGGTCTGTCTTCAATGGTGCCTGATCTGATGTTCAATTTATTCACTGAAATTTAATTTCAATGAAAATATTTTTCACTTCCAGCAGTTCTGTTTGGGTCTTTTTCAAGTCTGCCTGATTTTGTTGGATAGGGTCTTGTTCTTGTCTCATGTTCTGAATTACTTTGTTATATCTTCAATAGTTCTGAATTCATTTATCTTATAGCATCTTGCCTAATAGTTTAATTTTTAGAATTTCTTGGGTGGAGGTGGGTCTAGTCCAGGTGTCATATATAATTTGCTCAAATACTTGTCATTCCGGATCATAGATTTATCTTCACTAAGGCTTCTCCCCTCCCTTCCCTCTCTTCCTCTTCCAGGAATCCTGTGTGATCTGGGCTGATATTTTGTTTTTCAGGAAGATTCTGAGAATTCAGGTTTCCTATGCATACCACTTGCCCTCAAATTAAGGCTTAAACTGTATTGATAATATACATTCTAACATTAAGCCATAAGCCAGTGTTATTATCAAGTTCTCAGGGACCAGTTTTTCTCTTAAATTTTATTTTTTCTGCCTGGATCTTGGTGAAAGATGAGACACTGTTCCATCATCTCCCTGTACTGGTGGGTGATGTCTTCTTTTTCTTTTTTGTCTATTTTGCATGTAGAATAAAGCCCCTTGGAGGTCCAACTTTTCACGGGAGTCTCACCTTCAGCTCCAGCCTCCAACTGGCCAGACCTCATCTCTGTCTCTACAGATGTTCCAATTCAAACCTCAAACCCTCATGACTAAGGAGAACTATACACCCAACTCACTCAACTGCCAGAGCTGAGTCCCATCCCAGTTTTTCCTTTTCATATTATCCCAAGAGATTTGCAATTCTCTTTTTCCCAGGGCACAGATCTGTACCTTGAAGGATATTTTAAATATTTACTCCAGTACTTCTAGGGGATTCACAGCGGTAGTTTTTTAGGTTATTTGTTGTCCATATTACTAGAAACAGAAGTCTTTTCTCTCTGAGATGAGTTTTGGACCAGCTGACGGCGTCAAGCCCATCCTTCCCTCAGACACCTCTCCTATTGCCATATCCTAAGGCAAGGTTCTCAAATTTTATAGTGTATGAAACCAGTTTCTGGGAGTGTGTTCAACATGCAGACTATGATCAGAAGACTTGGATCAGGAGGACTGGTGTGGGGCCCAGGAATATACATGCTTAACAAGCACTCCAGATTTCCAGCATTGGTGGTCCCAGGACCTCCTTTAGAGAACCACTCTATAAGGCCGACTTCCCTTACCCTGAATGCGCCCCTTTCTATTAGCAGTGCCTGAATCACATCCATAGGAAGCCTGCCGGTCTCTGTTTTGCCAAGTATGAACGAGGAGACAAAAATGGCAACAGAGCCAAGGTTCGGGAGGTTCAGCATGGGCTAGTTTCATGCCATTCCACCATGGAAATGCAGAGATGGTGCCAATCCCTGTCTTCCTAGACTCCAGCTTCTGGGGTTATCAACAAAACAGGTCACTTATTCAGGCTTTACTGACTTTCAAGACTTTTGACCTTAGAGAGCAGAGATATACTGATGTTTACTTTTGTATTATGAAAGGTTTGCACAGGGCACGGTGGCTTGTGCCTGTAAACTTCAGCCTATGAAGCTTCAGCCGGGGCTAGGGATTGTGGTTCGAGTCCCGCCTGGGGCCTGTAGCGAGACCTAGTCCCCAAAAAAACAGCTGGGCATGGTGGCGCGTGCCTGTAATCACAGCTACTTGGGAAGCTGAGGCTGGGGATTGCTTAAGTCTGTGGTACCATGGGCAATGAATGTGGTTCCACGGGCAAAAATAGTGAGACCTAGTCTCAAAAAAAAAGAAAAGTTTGCTAAGCAGATAGCTGCAACAACAAAAGTAAAAAAGGGCTGATTCACTTAAGATATATATATGTGTGTGTGTGTGTGTGTTACATATCATGTATAGCTTATATATACATATATATATTTTTTAATGCAAGTCTCCACTCTCTAGATGGGTTATGCTCCAAAATGCCTATGAAATTCAGCCACTTGGAATGTATTTTCCCATAGAAATATTACCAATGTTTTTTTTTCCCAGACCAGCACACTCACGGCTGAAAGACAACAACTGTTACCATTTAACACCTGTTTTATGCCAGGACCTTTGTATATGTGATCTAATATGATTATCAAAATACTCCAGAAGGTAAGATACTCTTTACCTTAAAACGACCAGGATCGCATAGCTAGTAAGTAGCAGAGCCAGGTGGGCCTGGCTGCAAAGCCTGGATCCTTGTAACCAAGAAACCAGAGTGCTGTCTATAGTTCAAATCCTTAATCAAGAGTGAGGGTAGGGCAGGGATTTCATTTTCCTCTCCTAAACATTTCCCTTCCCCACACCAAGGAAGAAATGTTAAAGAGTAACAGTAACTCCACTGCAGCCCCTCAACAGATGATGAGGTGCCAAGGAGATGGGTGTCATTTCTTTAGTGTGCCCCAGGAAACAGCAAGAATGCAAGGTGACAGCTTAGCAGCTGCTCTGATTCTGATCTTAGAGAAAGTAAACCAACTTGCTTGCATTTCACTTGGCACGTGTCAACAGTGTTTTGCATACATTGGAAGTTCACCTTCCCCAGTTCTGGTCCTCTTTGCCAGAGGACTTTGCATGGAGATTGGCAGCTACCTGTTCTCCAGGACCCACCTTGTCAGCCAGCAGCTCCCTTATCTTGCTGGCCTGTAGGCGGAACCGGAAAAGCTGGGTTTCCAGAGCCAGGCACCGCTTCTGCCAATCCACACTGCTCCCGGACTCCACCTTGAGTTCTGCCATGCTGGTGTCAATGTCAAGGTAGTCAAGGGGGTCCTGAGAACCAGCACAGAGAGGAAAAGATAAGTGAGTATGCCAAGAGGAGCTGTGTGGGGAAAGGAGGAGAAGGAGGAGGAGGAGACCAAAGGGGGACAGAGAAAACATGGTGAGTGAAGGAGTCAGTTACTGTGGGAAGTCCCTCTGCCCCATCCACCCACACAGCGAGGGAAGGAATCAGTTACTGTGGGATGTCCCTCTGCCCCATCCACCCACACAGCGAGGGAAGGAATCAGTTACTGTGGGATGTCCCTCTGCCCCATCCACCCACACGGCGAGGGAAGGAGTCAGTTACTGTGGGACGTCCCTCTGCCCTATCTACCTTTCTTTCTTCACTCAGTGGCCTGTCCAACGTATGTGAGCTGGGCAGCCTCAGGAAATCGCTGAGAAATGGGAGGAAGAACCTAGCACCGTTTTCACAGAAGTGAAGAGTGGGACTCATTCTTTATTCAACTATACACTTAACACAAACTCATCCATTCAATAAACAAGTGCCAGATTCTGTTCTAGACGCTAGATATGCAAAGGTGAGCTTTTCAATAGTCTGATGGCAATATTACAATGCAGTCACCATCTATGTAATCAATGTGCAGATAAACAGCAGCAGGGGAAGGACAGGCTAACTTATCAGAATTCCACAGCTAGAGTAGCTGCTGGGATTGTCATTCCAAAGTCCTTGGTGCTTAGCCACAGTGCTCCTCACCCATCTGAAAACTAGAAAAAATTCTGATTTCGCAAAGAATGGTATAGACTGCTAATGAGAAATATGTTGAAGGATCTTTCAAGAAGCCTCAGGGCTAAGGTGAACCTATAGCCTAGATTTTCCAAGGCATCCTGGTCTCTGGACATTCTGACAACATAACCTCCAGGAGCACAATTGTTTATCATGCGGCCCAACTTTTTGTTTAAAAAACAGGGTCAGTAGACCTGTAGAGCGAGACCCAACAATTAAGCTACTGACGAGCCTGGTGTTTGAGTCTTTCAGTTCTGGGCTGCTCAGAACACTGGACATGATCTCAGCCCCACTCTCTCGGAACAGTCCTCTCAAACAATCCCCACACTGTGACTTCAGGCCATCCCCACCTCAAAGAACTGGGACCAACTGGAACGAGCAGGAAGACAAAAGACAAAAACAAAACATGACCTTCTCTGAGCTAAGATCAGGGCTGAAAAGACAAAACAACCTTGTGGGGCCTCCAGAGAAGGGCGGGAGGCTTCGTATTTGATTTTCTTAGTCTTTTAAGGGGATAAAGCTTTTCCTCATAAAAGCAAAAAAAAAAAAAAAAAAAAAAAAAAAAAAGAAAAAGAAAAAAAGAAGGGATGGGGGGGAAGGGGACACTATCTGAAACTGGGACCGGAGAGTCTTACAACCTAGCCCAGGGCTAAGAATTAGCAGTAAAAGCGCCCAAGTATAACCAAGGGGCAGGAGAAACTTAATCCTTTTGTGTGTTGGAAGTTTGGTGAATTTTAATTCCTTCTTATTGATAGTTAAAGCTCAGGCTCAGATTCCATGGGGAGAGTAGAAACCCAAATTATTAAAATCTCCAGGGATTTTGGAAATACAATACGTCATTGGCCCTTGCCTAGTACTGATATCTGATATTGCACCAAGGCGGTGTGTTCTCCCCAGTCAAGCACCTTCATGACATCACAGTTTTGAGCAGCTCAAGTGCTCTGCTTAATTCTTTCCCTGCCTTGGGGGTGGTGGTGAGGGGGTGGGCCCATGTGCTGGGCTTGCCTTGGCATGCAGAGACCTAAGAGGTTTCAAAGGGATCTGGAGCAAAGGCCTCCTGCCAAACCAAGCCCAGAGGCTCTTCTGAAGAAGCAGGTGGTCAGGAGCAGCAGCTGTAAAAGACGGGATGTTAAGAAAAGATACCAGGTAAGTGGAAGCTCAGCTGCTAAATCACCTTGTACTTGTACCTCCCAGGAAGACACACGAGGAGAAGCAGACATGAATGTTCTGAGTGGTTCTTAACTTTTCTAAGCAGTGTAACAGGTGTCACTCTCTCATGTCCTCTCGATCACCTAACATGTGGGGCAAGTGGTGTTACGCACAATGAACAGATGAGGAAACTCATCATAGCTGTGACTTGCTTAGAGCTAAAGAATAGCAGAGCTGAACCAAGAACCCTGAGCTTCCCGTTCCAGAACTATCCTCTTTCCAGAAGAAGCTTTTGTAGTGGTAGCAGAAATTAAGGCTACCAGGTCAGCTGACAACAAATACATTAACGGCAAAAGTAGGGAACTGAAAGAAAATAAGCTGGAGACAAAAGCCTAGCTCCACTGTTTTTCATTTTATATTCTTGAAAACTTGAAAGATATGTAAGTTGCAGGGAAAACATTATAATGATTATCCGTGTGCCCTATAGCCACCAAAGTTATTACCAACTCTTGCCATTCTCAGGAAACCCAATTCTCTTATCTCACCTGATATCCAGCATGCTAAACTGCTTGGCAAGTGAGAATTAAAACAATCACTGTGGCCGTCACACCTGCCCCGGAACTCCCTAAGTCCTCCCTGGACTGGCAAGGCAGAGTTGGTCAGCAGAGAGGAGTCTGTGGGTAGGACAGGTGGAGAAAAGAAGTCACAGAGATTCATTAGGTGACTTCAGATTTGGAAACTGTGAACCAAGAAAATACAAATCAGAGCCTAGAAAGATGCATTTGGGAAGTTGCCCGGGTGGAGGTAGAGGGTGGGTTTGACCAGTAACAGATTAAATTTAAGTCAGCCAACTTTTGCTAAATGATTCCTATATGCAAAGTTGGGAACATAAAGATGAATGAGAATCTTGTGGCTTTTGAGGCTCAAGTCTACATTCTGAGTATCTCCATAGTTTCCTGCAAAGGCATCAACTCAAGGACTTAAATGGAAGAGGTCAGAGAGTATTACAGAAGGCACCACAGGTAAAGGGGACTCTGTTAGAGTGTAATTTTCCCTGGGCTCACCTGCATCAATTCACTGTGGCTCATACACCAAATGTGAACACCTTTTTGTGACGTCTCCTTGCTAATGATGGGCTGTTGTTATCTTCAGAAAGTTCTTCCCTAGCCTAGGCTGAATACATGCCCAAATGCGCAGATTCCAGCAAATAAGTGGAGGAGGTTATGCCCCCTTCCTGGGGATGGAGCTGGGAGGAAGGTATGAGCACACACGGTCACATCTCTGTCTCAGCACTGTCATATGACCACGTCAACAACATGCATTTTGCCAATTGTGGGTGCCCAGTGCCACATTTCCCCATATTGGGGGAAGCGAAGGAAAAGGTACTTTCAAGGATCTACATACCAACAAAAGGGGGCAGGACATTCAGGAGCAGGAAGCCTGGACAACCAAACCAGGAAAACAGCAGAGCTGCTAGTACTTAAGATCTCACCAAACTGACATGGGTTTGAATAGTGGTTCAGGTGCTAATTACACTTAGGTGTCACTTAACAACAGAGATACATTCTCAGAAATTTGTCTTTAGGCGAGTTCATCATGAGAAACTCACAGAGCTAATTATGTACATAAACCTAGATGGTTCAGCCCCATCCACACCCAGGCCATGTGGTGAAGCCTACTGGGAACACCCCCACAGAGACAGTCAGTTATCAACCAAAGTGTTCAGACTCAGGACTATACCCCCATGACTTTAAACCATTTATTTGCTTAACTTCTCTGAGCCTCAGTTTCATTTCCAAACTGACGGCAATAGTATTTGAAAAGGAAGTACCTATATTAGGTTGAATATGAAGCTATAATAATTTGACCTATCAACATTTAAGCTATCAGCATTTGTGTTCTTTTTTTTTTTTTTTTTTGAGACTAGGTCTCGCTATTTTGGCCTGTGGGAACCACAGGCTCTCGTTGCCCGGGGTACCATGGACTCAAGCAATCCCCAGCCTCAGCTTCCCAGGTAGCTGGGATTACAGGCACGCGCCACCACACCCAGCTATTTTTTGGAACTAGGTCTTGCTATGGGCCCCAGGCAGGATTTGAACTGCGATCCCTAGCCCCTGCTGCTTCATAGGCTGAAGCTTACAGGCACGAGCCACCGTGCCCGGCCTCGCTTGTGTTCTTAAAGAGTGTTTTTTAAAAACACTCTAGGGACCACCTTATGTAAGAGTTTTTTGGGGATTAAAGGAAATACTACAAAAGCCTAGTAGGCGCTTAATAAACAAGAGCTACCCTATCAACAAAAGGTTAACCAACAGGGCATATAAGAGGCCCATACAGTTGCCCACAGCCAGAAATTATGTCTGTTTTTCAATACTGAACAAGAGACTAAGGTGCAAAAAAGTAACCCATCCAGGCACCTTGGCTACAACCCTAATGACACACCAAGGGTTTATGTGTGTTCATTCAGAGATGTTCAGTGCATCCACAAACAGTGCATACATGCACCCACACACCAGTGGTGGCCTGTTGCATGCACTGTGCCTAACAATAGTTTTATCACCTTTCTACATCAACAGCTGCCCCTAGTTCCCATCATGATTTTAACAGCTTTACTGAAGTCACTGTGTGGCTATGGCATTATTTTATTTGACAGACACTGGAGTGTCTGCAACCTTTTGCTATCCATCACTTCTTAGAGGTATCTGAAGGAGAATGTCCCAGAAATGGAGTTGTAGGGTTAAATGATGCACATTGTAAATGACCAGGTAGTCCAAACTGCCCTCCCCTGAGACTACTCTAATTCCTACTCCAGCCAGCAATATGTACTTGTGTTCCCAGGAAAGAGGTCAGTTTTCAACTGTTTTTCACAGAAGGGAGAAGTGGCTCAGCTGGACTACCCAGAGCTCAGAGCTCTCAGGACTGTGACTCACCAAGCGGCCTGCTGTTAAAGTCACCTGTACCAGGAGTGAGGCAATTCTGGCACTTTTGAGTGGGCATGTTTACAGCGTGCTTCAACGCAGAAGGAGCAGATTCCCCACACAGATACACAGCCACATTGGAGATAAAGAACTAGCAAAGAGGAGCAGGGCAAGGAGAGGGAGAGTGGGAGGGACAGCCTTTGCCCCTGTAGCCCATGGCTTCTAAGAAAGACACAAGAGGCACAAACTGTCAGCTTCAATGAGTTTGAGCCACTGCCTGCTCCCCACTAGAACTCAGCTGAGCAGACTCCAGTCAGGGACCTATGGGAGGAGGGGGTAGCAGCAAGTAGACCAAACCCCACCACTAGGAATCTAGAAGGCATGGGTTTGAGTCTGGCCTCTTCCCACGTTTAGACAAATGACCTTGGACAAATCACTATTTTTCTAAGTCTGTTTCCTCTTCTGTAAAAAGGGGATAATGACATGCAGAAACACAACAGATGTTCCACAAGGTGTTAAATGATGTTACCATATACACAGGCACACAGAAGAGGATCCAAAAAGTTTGATGATGGAACCATTGACTTTCCACAGAAATTGTTACTATAATGATCTTTCTCGAGCATAAGTTTTGGCTGGAACTCAGGCTCTATCCGGAAGAGTTTTACGAGGCGGATTCACAGTAAAAGTTTATGGAGGTATCCCGGCAGGGAGCAATCCAACAGGGAGCGGCTTCTACTCCCAGAAGAGGGTCTTCATTACCTCTGCTGCCCCCACGCAAGCCCCCATTCCTCGCTCAGACCTTTAGGACACAAAGATCCTGGTGTCATGCGCCCCCCAACTTGTTTTCTTTTCTGCTCGGCTGACCCTGCCTCTAGTTGTTGAGCAGACCCATGAGGACCCTAAAGGAAACCACCCGGATCACAGAAAGGATAATCAGAAAAAAGGTGCAGGGGTGGGGGGGGCGTGAGGGACAGCTCCAAGGGCCCTTCCCAGGAGCAACTGGATCAAGCCGGTCCCAGACTCGGTTCTCCCGAGCAGGCTATTCTTTGCCTAGCGGGCAGACCCCGAACGCCCCACGCCTGGGTGCTCCCAGCTGCTGGGACAAGTTTGCAGGTAGGGAGGCACCTGCTCCAGGAATTGCCCTCCGGCCAGCGAGGGCCAGACCTCTCCACCCAACTTCCCTGGCTGGTGTACCCAGGCGCCCCAGCTCATCACAGTGGGGCGCTGGGGCGACTCACCTCCAGCGAGCTCGCGGTTGTTCCCGCCGAGCACCAGGCACTCAGACCTTCTCCGTGTCCGCTGCTGACCTTGCGTCGTGGATCTCGCCTAAGTCAACTACTGCCGCCAGGTCTCTGCTCCCAGCAGCAGGGGTCGGGGTGGGCGGGGTGGGGCCAGGCTGGGAGGGGTGCCCGCAGGCTCGCAGCACAATGCCGAGCCTTGCCTCGCTGCGCCCCATTCAACGCTCCACCGGCTCCCTCCGGCGCTCCCTCCTCCCCTCTCCCCCCT
>PVHY01009335.1:43653-57078 GCA_004024945.1 Uropsilus gracilis | reverse complement strand
GACGAGGAGCCATGGCGGCCGGCAGAAGTGTGGCCAGCGTGGAGAGTGTGGCGTTGTAGCAAGGTACTGTGGAGAGCTGGTACCTAGAGACGGCCAGCGATTTGGAAGGCTGACTTCTTCATCAGCCACCGTGGAAGAAGTTTGAAGCACCTGGGAGAAGTCGAGCAGCGTGGGACACTGAGAGAAAAGAAAGGAAAGAGAAGACGCCGGCGAAAGGACTGGACTTTGCCAAAGTGCCTTCCTCTGAGGTTCAGAGGGGCAAAGGATTCGTTATTGGACTGTGCACTGTGCCTTGGGGACCTTTGGGTCTGAGAATGGTGACTGGGGTAAGATAACTACCACGTGCGGCTTTCACGACGTTTTGTTCTCCCTGTTCAGCTCCTTTGTTAATAAAACCCTGTTGTTTAATTGGTAATTTGGAGTGGCAACTGCTAGGCGCAGGTGCAACTGCTAGGCGCAGGTGAAACGGACCTTGGGGTTGGTAATTTGGAGGCTTTTGCCTCGTGCCTCGTCCCGATATCAAAACCATAGCATACATAGAGGAAAACTTGGGCAAAACTCTCCATGAACTACAGTTCAGAAATCCATTTCTGGAAACATCCACAGATGGCAAAAAAATGAAGGAAAACATAAACAGATGGGACTACATCAAACTGAAAAGCTTCTGTACAGCAAAAGAGACAACAGAAGAAACTAAAAGACGCCCAACCGAATGGGAAAAAATCTTTGCTCTCCACATGAGTGATAAGGGTTTAATAATGAAGATCCACAAGGAACTCACACAACTAAACAAAAGCAAAACAAAAAGCCCAATCAAAAAATGGGGAGAACTAAAAAGACACTTCTCCAAAGAGGAAATACAAATGGCCAACAGGCACATGATAAACTGCTCAACATCACTAGTAATAAGGGAAATGCAAATCAAAACCACAATGAGATACCACCTTACACCAGTAAGAATGGCCCACATCCAAAGAACAGGCAAGACAAATTGCTGGTGAGGATGTGGAGAGAAAGGAACACTACTACACTGCTGGTGGCAATGCAAACTAGTTCAACCACTATGGAAAGGGTTGTGGAGGACCCTCAAGCTAATGAAAATGGAACTACCATTTGACCCAGCAATTGCTCTTCTGGGAATCTACCCAAAAGAGACCTCAATGTGGGTACAAAAGGACACCTATACCCGGATGTTTACTGCAGCACAATTTATAATTGCAAGGTCATGGAAACAACCTAAATGCCCCAAAACAAAGGACTGGATGAAAAAAATGTGGTATATATACACGATGCAATATTACTCATCAATTAAAAATGACAAATTGGACGACTTCATAACAACATGGATGCATTTAGAAGAAATCATATTAGCTGAAACAAGCCATAAAGAAAAAGGCAGAAACCAAATGGTTTCACTAATGTATGGGATATAGTGAAAAAAAAAAATAAATAAAAGCCTTGAGGAAAGTCAAAACAAGCTAAGCACCAAAATGAAGCGCACAACTATGAACAGGAGGGAAGGGGGGGGGGGGCGGGAAGGGAGGGGGGGGCAAACCCTTGAGATTACAAAGTTGTGAAATTTATATATAAATAAAGAAAAAAAAGCCTTTATACAATGAAAGGAAACACAAGATGATTAAACAGGTACCCTATTGAATGGGACAATGTTTACATAATATATAACTGATAAGGGATTAATAACCTCTATCTATAAATATTCAATAATAACTCAATTAATAAATGGTCAGCATATATGATGCATAATTCATTAAGAGAATATCCAAAAGGTCAATAAACATGAAAGAATGTTACTTCTAGTAAGAAAGAAGCAGATTATAATTATAATGATATACCTTCTCCTACCCATTAGAATGCTACATTTTAAAAAGTCCCCCAACTGCAATGTTGGAAAGGAAATGGAGAAAAGGTAACCCTCTTATACTGTTGGTGGGGTTCGAACTGAAAACACTATTAATGGAAATGCCATATGACCTAGCAATCTCACTCTTGGACAAACATCCACAGAATATGAAACCATCAATAAAAGACCAGTAGGCTCCAAAATGTTCATAGAAGAATTTTTACAATAGCTAGGACATGGAAGCAGCCTAAATTTCCATTGATAGGCAATTGGATCAAGAAGTCACACACCATGGATTATTATATAGCCACAACAATGGATGAAGTACAGTTATTTCCAACAAAAAGAAAGTGATTTGAGAGCATTATGAGCAGCAAAGTAAGATGATAAAAGCAAATACCAGACAATTACATAATAGACAATTTGTTGACATAAAGTACAATTTCAAAAACCAGTGGGCATCGATGGTTATTCCTAGGGATCTAAGATTCAGAGGAAGGAGGAAAGGAAAACAACAAAAGGAGATAAGGGATGGTGGTGAGGAAAAACATCTTAAAGTTGCTAGTATGAGGGAAAAGGACATAATAGTCTTCAGAAACAAAGAAAAATCTTTGGAGACACAAAAAAAACGGAAGAAATTTAAAAAATTCATTTTCAAAACAAAAAAGGAAAAAGAAACAAAACAACTTGTAATAAAGTTCTTGGATTTTTAAGATGAATATAATGATTACTAGAAGGGAAGTAGTGGGGCAGGGATTCCAGCAAAAAGGTGTAAGTGTATGGTGATAGATAGATGGAAACCAGTCCTTTGGTGGCAAACATGACACAGTGTATATAGTGTACACAGATGCTCATTATAAGGCTGTAAACCAGAAATCTATACAGTGCTGTGAACCAATGGAAGGAAGGAAGGAAGGAAGGAAGGGAGGAAGGGAGGGAGGGAGGGAGGGAGGGAGGGAGGGTGGGAGGGTGGGAGGGAGGGGGCCGGAGGCTTGTTTATAGGATTTGTTAGGGAGGCTTCATTTATTATAGCAACATAATCATCTGATCCTCGCTGACTGATGAGGTGTCTTATAGTTGAGAGTCTTCTTATTTGTAAATAGAGTCTTCACCACCATTTAAAGTGTTATTTTAAAGCATTCACTGAAGTTTTTAACTTTGAGTTATTAATATCTTGCGTGTGTGCTGTGGAGCACAATGTGATTTACTATGCTTTGGAGGATACAAGCAATTTGTTTGGATTCGGGCCATCAAAGTTCCGATCCTGAACTGACCATTCATGAATGGTATGATTTGGACAAAAAGCTTAACCTCTCTGTACTTAAGCACAGTTACAAAGAAATTCCCACCTCACTGAGTCATCATGAATATTAAATGAATTTCTGTCTGGCATATAGCATGTCCAAACACATAGTAAGGAATTGCTTGTATTATAGTTTACCACCTTGCAGATAAGATTTTCTTATATATGCTTTCCCTTCTATTACCTTAGCTATTGCTGTTATTGAGAAAAACTATTACTAATTTTCCTAGGTTGATTTTTCAACCTATCACATAAGGAGCTCATCAGTTCTCATATGCCAACCAGAATTTTCAAGGCAGATGGGTATCTATATGGGTATTTGGGATGACACCAGGATTATGGACTAAATTAGAAACCTGTACCATTATTTTCTTTCTCTAGATCAATTTACATCAGACACGGGGTATCCAATCATTGATGATTTGATAGGATATGTCTATAAATTTCTCTGGGCTTGATGTCTTCTTTCAACTACTGGTATTTAGCTCTCCTATCATTTGATTTTATGCTGTCTATATTTAGATTTTCTACAGCATCATGATACAAACTTGGTAATTTATATTTTCTAAGAAAATAATGCATTTTATCAAGACTTTCAAGTTTATGGGTATAAAGTCGTACATAGTATTCTCATTAAATCTGCTTTATCTTCTGTGGTTATGTCCGCAGTTCATTCCTAATGTGCTTATTTGTGTTCATTCCCTCTCCCTTGAACAGGCTTTTATATTTTATTGATGAGGCTTCTTTTTTCCCCCTTTTTCATTTATTTCAGCTTTATTTGTATTAATTCCTTCCTACTGCTTTCTTTGACTTTGTTTTATAATTCCTTTTCTGACTTCTTGAGTTGAATGCCTCATTTATTTATTTTCAATCTTTTTTGCTTCTTAATAAGTGTCTCTGAGCTCTTGACTCCTGCTTTACTCCCAGTCTATGAGTTTGATCTACAGCTGTTCTAAAGAGGTGATAATTTCAGTTTGATGTTTTCCCTACCCAAGTGTTAGCTAGAAGGTTGCTTTATTATTATTATTTTATATTTGATAACGCCCATGCAGGTAAATTCATTTTCTCTGTAGACTATTGCTAATATCTAATAGTGTTGCATTCTCGTCTGAGAACATAGCTTAATTTCTACTTTGCTGAATTCACTAGGTTTTTAAGCTTTCTTACTTAAGGGGACACAGGCATCAAGCTCAGATCAAGTTAAACATGAGTACAAATAGTGGGTGTAACACCTACTAGTTCTATGCTGCATAAGAGTCCATTAACTTTCTTAGACCTCAGTAATAATCTGTTTAATGGGGATACTAATAATCCTTATCATAAGAGCTGATGTGATGCAGAGATAACTGCTATAAATGATAAAATAGTATCTTTCATGCCAATTAACACATCAGCTACTATGATGTTATTTTTAACATCACTGTGATGATGCTATTGTAATCTGTGGTTATTAGTGGATAAGCCCACTTGCATTTCCCAGAAAATGTAATACTGATGCTAATAGTTCTCAGGTCCTAGATGCTGACTTCCCTTCAGCTCTAGATTTCTTGAAGCCAGCAGGTCTACCCTTCTTTGATGTTCTTTTTCAAACTATGCCATTAAGAATTTTTTTTTTAAATTTATAATTAACTTTAATTTATTTTATATGTTTAGTCAGATTAGTTTTTTTTTCTTTATTTATATATAAATTTCACAACTTTGTAATCTCAAGGGTTTGCCTCCCATTAAGAATTTTTTATGGGTCATTCATCAGAAATAAATTGCACATAAAAACATATTCTGTGTGTCTTTAGATATATCAGTGTATAGAATTTATAGGCTCCTGATGTGCTACACAAGTATTACACAGAAGCTAATATATACATTACACATACCTATCTATAAGCATGTGTGTATATGTGTACATACATACACATGTATATATGTATATACATGTATATGTGTGAAGGCTTGGGTCCACATTGAAGAGTGCTCTATCAAGGGAAATTTTTTTTTGTATATCACTTTATTTGTTCTTTATTACAATCTGCCATATCACCCCTGAAATATGCATGCTCTAATCCCTAAAACTTGTGAAAAGGGTTACCTTTCTGGTAAAAGAGACTATGCAGATGTGATTTAGTTACACATTGAGATGGGTAGACTATCCTTGATTATCTGAGAAAGCTCAGCGTAAACCTAAAGATCTTTGTCAGGGGTGTAAGAGCAGGACAGCTAGAAGGCAGAGCAGGAGAAAGCAGGAGGGATGAGAGTGTGGGTGAACTAGCACCTAGGTTTTGGGAATCCTGATGTCCAAGCTATAAAATAATAAATCTTTTAAGCCATGAAGTGACTTATAACTTAGGAAACCTTACAGGTGTTACTACCCTCATCTTCAGATAAGAGAACTCAGGTTTACTGAAACTGAACAACTTTCCCATGGAAACATGCCTAGTAGTGAGCTAGGGACTAACTGTAGAAGTGCAGTGTGTGTTTGAGTGATATGTGCTTGTGTGTGTGTGTCTTTGCTTGTGTGTGTCTGTGTTTGTATAGATATGATTGTGTGTGACCCTGCCTGTGTTTGTTGTGAGTGTCTATGAAAGTATTTGTGTGCATGTACCTGTTTTTGTATAGAATTGTATTTGTATGCCTGTGTGTGCTTGTGTTTGTGTGTGTGTGAATGTGTGTCTCTATTTTTGAGTATGTGTGTGTGCTTGTATTTGTATATATATGAGAGAGTGTGTGCATGCCTGAGAGAGAGAGACAGAGAGAGAAAGGAAGAGAGAGAGATATTTCAGTCATATTACAAGTGTAGGTTCATGGTAATTTTCTTTTGCCTGGGGTATGAAGAGATTGTGGCCCAGCAGGAGAGGAAGCAGGGGGAGATAAAAGACCTAGGATATGTTCAGTAAGACCTTTAGAGAGGAAGGGAAAAAAAGAAATAAAGGCAAGCAAATCTCTGGGTTTTAAAATGTGAGCATCTCTCTCCCCCAAGCCACCTCAGGGTACAGAATGATTTATGCAAAGGTCTGTTTAGTTGTTGGTTTCTTTTTTTTCTTCTCATTTTATTTTTGTACCATGCAACATAATTATACAGCTCCTTTAGAACATTCTGTCGTCTGGGAGATTTTCTTACAAAAAATCTAAAGAGAGTAGGCTCATAGGAAACCAGCCAAGATCTGCATGAAACTATATTTATACATATGCCAAAATGAAAAACATAAAATAAAATAAGTACAAAGATACAAACTGGGCATTTTAGCTGAAGGCAATGAATGTGTTACCCTTAACACTACCCATCGCAGTACAGAGATATACTAGAATTGGATGGGACTTTAGAGATTGCACTATAAAATCTTATATGTGTTTAGCCAAGAGCACATTTTACTTGATTCTTATCCAGCATCATGAGAGGGCACGTTCATGTCTGCATTGCACCGAGAACCCTGAGGCTCTGGCACTTTGAATTCCTTGACCAAGAGCACAGGAACACTCTGAAAACACAGGGCCCTTCACTTGAACGTTCTTCCTCCGAATCCAGTGCTCATTCCATTTCAATACAAATGACTTCTTCCAATCTGTTTGTTTTTCAAAAGAGGAAACTGGGACTGACAGAGTCATTTATGCAAATTATAAAATCAGAGTATTATTTATTTATTCATATATTTACTCACTCAACCATTCATTCATTCCTCAGTGGTTTAGGGAATCAATAACATAATTTATTGAAATGGATAGACTAGAAACTGCTTTTTTTTTTTTTAAATGGAGGAGAGTATCAAATCCTGCAAAAATATTCAGGATAGAGAAAAGCTCAAGGTAAGAAGAGCCCAAAGAATCAAACACTACAGAGAGCTGGACTTGTGTTAGGGACTTGTATTAGCATGTACTAGAAAGGCAGATGTCCTTTCAGCCTTAGTGATACTGACTCTAGGAGAGATGCCACCTTGTACTCATCAGGACCAGGGCCCTTTGAAGGTAGCAGCTAAGATATCATGTACCTACTATCTAGAAACTTAGGACTTTTTTTTTTTTTTTTTTTTTTTTTTTTTTTTTTTTTTTTTTTTTTTTTTTTTTTTTTGTGAGACTAGGTCTCGGTATTTTTGCCCGTGGAACTGCAGGTTCATGTTGCCCGGGATACCACAGACTCAAGCAATCCCCACCTCAGCTTCCCAGGTAACTGGGATTACAGGTGTGCGCCGCCACGCCCAGCTATTTTTTTGGGACTAGGTCTCGCTACAGGCCCCAGACGGGACTTGAACCGCGATCCCTGGCCCCGGCCGCTTCATAGGCTAAAATTTACAGGCATGAGTCACCGTGCCCGGCCCTAGGACTCTTTTTTATGAAGGTCCTCAGCACTGTCTCGACATGAGCTAAAGTGAGGATTAGTAAGACTGTCATCACCGTTGTCTTCATCTGAAGGAAAGAATGTAGTTTTTAGAAAAGTCATTTCAAAAGTATTATTCTGAAGGGTATTCTTTAGAAGAGAAGGGAGAAAAAGGAAATAAAATTCTATAGGGAGAACAAGACTAAATTATCAAGTTTTTCCTACACTATGAACCCCAAAACTTAACAAAATGCTAGCATTTCACCTAACACCACAAAAGGGGAGAAAAGACCACCTACTAAGCTTTGTCAAGCCATTGACAGTAAAATACATCTGCATTTCAGAAGGAATCACGTATTGGAACAAAGGCTATATGATGTTCCGCCATTGCAGGACTTATCAGAGCCTTGTTAGAACCATGGCATGCAAAAGGCAGTTACAGAGTGCACACTTTCCGAGGTAGGCTGGACCACTGAGTTTCCCTTTTATTGTCTTGGAACATCTCATGGAGCTAGTGTACCACCGAACCCACACTGCAAAACACTTTTCTGGATGAATGGCTGGATTTCCTTTTCTGTTAATTGTCTGTGATCATCTGAGTTTCAGCAACAGTTTCCAACAGTTTAGGGCATAAAATGGTGATGTTGAACATGAACCTGATGTGTGCTCTGTATTAACTATTAGAGGTAAAATCCATGTACTTCAATCAGAAATTAAGGGAGTAAAAACTGGGGTCTTTGTCTAAATGTTGCAAGTGACAACACAGAAAGTCTCTGAATGAATTGTCCCAAACCTCTCTATTTACTGAAGGTCAAAATTAAAACCACTGTCTCCTCTCTCTAGGTCAGTGTTTTCCACCATTAGAGAAAACTTCAGCTTTGATTATGCAAATAAGAGGATCCCAGTTAGCGATGGATATTAAACACATGTATTTATCGCCTCTCCTTCCTAAAATCACATTAAAATAACATTAAATAGAGAGGTTAGTGAGGACTATGTGAGGCTAGAATGGTCTTTGAGTCCATGTTTGAAATACAATTCTCATTACATTTAAAATTAAATTGCATTTAAATACATTAAACAGGTTCAAATGAGGAGGAGCTTGGGGTCTTTCCAGTTTTGATCTTGCTTTTATCTCCTAACTGGCTGGGGGATCCTTCTGGGTGTTTGCTTCCTCCTCTAAGTGACCTGAGAAACACTGAAACTTCAACAGAAGTTGAGAAATAGTATAACTCGATGTTGCTCACTGTCCTTTATATAGGAATGCAAAGGAAGCATCCATCTCTCTTAACACAAAGTATTAAGAAAAGATATACATCCACTGAAACAAAACAAAATAAAAACCATACTCTTGCTCTTCTCCAGCAAGGATGACTCTATATCCCACCATGATATTTTTCTGTTTAGTTTGTTTGCTAAGAAGCACAGAGCTAAATTTGTCTCATGTTGAATAACTCTCCTGTTTCAGGGTTCTGAAGCCATTTCTTGCATTTCCTTTCTCTTCTTACAAATGGTCCTGATCAGCATGATCTTTATATTATCCATTTTTTTATAGGTTGGATTTATGTGGATAATATTATGTTTCCTTGGAAGCATGCACAGTGTACGCTGCAGGTACACCAATGAAACAAACTTGGTTGCTAGGTTACGTGCCAAGGTCTTCATGGGAGGCAACACTGGCTAACCTGTAAGATTCACTCTAACTTCTTCAGCTTGGTAGCACATGACCTCGACGCAGCTCACATTCACCTGTTTCTCTCCACTATACCTGTACCTGCAATCCATTACCATCCATCAGAACCAAGTGAGGTTCAGTCACGGTTCTCAGTGTCTCCTCTCATCCTGGTAGTCAGGTGGTGTACTTGATACACCCCCAAATTCTTAGCACCCCACAAAGATCAGGTATAGAGGGGGTACAACAGATCACTGGTGGTTGAATTCCTGGATTCATCAATAAAGGTTCTGAGAAACTATTGGGTCAAGCAGTGGAGAACCACAACAGGAGCACACAGGGGTCTAGGACACAGTCTCTGCTCACTATGGCTCACGGGATGACCCGGCAGGGAACAGTAAGTCTACAGAATAGGGAGAAGTGGCAACTCCATTTCTGAGGATGGCAGGGGGTGGCATTACCCCAAAGAAGGATTTTTGACTCAGTTTGGGGGAAATCAGACTTGAAGATGCCAATCAGAGCAGGTAGGCTGAAGTCCAGTCTGCAAGCAATATCAGTATTTTATTTGAGTAAACTGGAATGAGGCTAAAAGTGAAAGAGGGCCCTGTGGTTAGAAATGGAAAGATATACTTAAAATAAGACAAGGGGAAAAAGTCTTTTTATGCCTGCCTTACTCTACTTCATAAATATTGAGCCAATATTGAAATAGAATCCACTTGAAAGGATGAGGAATTATTACATTACCCATTTCCTAGGTAACTGCACATCTTACTCCTGCACCCCTGGGGGCTCAGAGAAGATTTACTAGAGAAGGTGAAGCCCACAAGGAGACTTGAAGATGAAACACAGCTGTGCAAGCTAAAGGGTCATGGACAAAATGGAGGGCGGGGGGACAGGGAAGGGAAGACATGCATAAGGAACAATGCATGGAGTTCTCTGAACTCCAGATGCTTGAAGAGCAAACTGGGAACAGCTCTCTTAGCCATGTAAATTGAGGAGCTCCATGTAAAAGCCATTAATTGAAACCGTATTATGTGCCAGACACTGTTCTGGGTGCTGGAGAAAGAGCAGTCACAAAGACACATGATTCAGTCATTAATGATTCAAGGAGGTGGCATTATATGTATGAGACTAAATATAACAACCACTCACAGCGTGCTTCTGTGTGTCAACCCTGTGTGTGTATGATTTCATTTCACCCTCAAATATTGCCACAATCACAGCTGAGGTGACAGGAAGAAGAAAACAAAAGCCAGTTCAGTGACTTGCCCAAAGCCCCATGGTTAGAAGTGGACAAGAGTGACATTCTTGATTAACAGGTGGAGTTACATGGTCTGGGTTTGAATCCCGAGGTCCCCACATCCCAGCTGTGTGACTCTGGGCAAGTCACTGAACCACTCTGTGCCCAGTTTTCTGGATAGCCAATGAGGATGATAATAATACCTCCCTTGAGGGTTAGTACCAGACATACATGGGTTCATGCATGCAAGGCACTGAGCAACAGTCAGGTAGAAAGTACCGATTGAATGTAAGATGATGCTTAACAGGGCGGAAACTGGTGTATTAAAACTGTGCCCACCCAGAAAATCCATAGAAAGATCACAGGGCTTTGAGCAAGTGGAGAAGGTCCCCTAGAGGCAGGGTTTGTTTTCCTGGTTTAATTCAGTAGCTAGCCACTTCTCTCCACCAACTTTCTCACAAGCACCTGCTAATGGCTTTCACTGTTTTGTTTATCCTGCTTCTAACAAGTGAGGGTAACTCATTTGCATCCTTAATAGGCAATTTTCAAAGTGTGTTGAAACAGCAGGGAAGACCTGGGGTTTATTTCCTCTCTGGTCCTGCTCACCAGCATTCTGATGGGCTTCTGAGGTCCACAGCACCATGACCCACTCCATCTTATTCAAGACTCTCAGAGTCTCTCTGTGGGGAAGCAAATCCGTGGCACCTCACAGGAGGGAGCATTGTCACTGCTATCCCTCCAGCTCATCATTTTGATTAACAAAAACATAAAACATTGGCCTGTGCAGGGCGCTGTACTCACACACTTTACAAGTACTAATGTCTATGGTGATACAATTCATGGGCTGGCTTCAGTTCTCCTAACAACTCCACAGAGAAATACTGTCAATACCGCTATCTCTCAGATGAGGAAACTGAGGCAAGAAGACATTACATTACTTGCTCAAGGTCAGAAGGCAAGGAGGGGTGGGTGCCTGTCTGACTTTGGGAGACATCACATTTCATAACCTATATGGAGTAATGAGCATTAGGGATTTGCTCTCTTCCCAACCGATGTCATATCCTGGGAGATAATATTTTATATTTTAGAAATGAGCAAACTGCAAGTCAGGGGCCCAGCGAGGCCTGCCCCAGGTCTAAGTGGGAGTTCAAGGTAAAGCAAGGATACAAGCCCAAGTCTCCTGATGTCCTTGACCATTGGAGGGGGTGATGATGGCAGGAAAGTCTCCAAGTCAAAATTGGATACTGCCCTTGCTGAGATTGTTACTTGCAACAGAAGGACAACCCCCTGCACCCCAAACACACACAGCACACCGGGAGAAAAACAACAATGAAAAGAACACCGCTGATTCTGTATTCAAGCCTCAGATCAGAGCCCATGCATAATTTACTCAACACTGCCCTGCAGTCGCTTAAGCTGAGGAGAGACCGCTATAAATTCAGGTCTGCATACACTAATTTATTTCTTATTTATTTTACGATACACATCTAGGGCCTCCAGCGAGCAGCCCCAACACCAACTTGACAAGCACCTGCAGCCCCAGGTATGACTAGACTAGGGACGGAGACCCAGCAATGAGCCCTGGAAGGCAAACTAGACTCCATGAACCAGAACCGAACAGGAAGATTTCTTCTCTTGTTGAGCTGGGCGTGAACCCACATATAGTCCCACCTGCTTTCGGGCAATAGACAGGATGAAACAGGTGACTCCAAGGGCTTGTCTGCTGTTCTTAGTAAAGCACTAAGCAGACCCAATGCCATATATTCTTGTGTGAACCCAGGGTTCTTTTTCTGAGTCGCAGCATGTCAAAAGATGAATCAATTTTCGAACTTGAAGACAGCATCAGGCTGTCTTTCAGGGAAAGAAAAGAAGGCAGGCTGCTCTTGAGGGACACCTGAGGCCTGGACTTGAAGACACAGGGGACTGTGCACAAGTGAATCCCACCACAAGTCTCAATATTGGGAACACGCTCAACTGGAAGAAATGTGTCAGCAGCCCAGAGAGGAAGAGCCAAGCCCCCCAGGCCACTCAGCGAGCTGGTGCCCACCTGTCCCTCTTTCCATCTCAGAACAACTCCAATACTCAGTTGAGGTCTTGGTATGGGGAGAACTTCGAATGTCTTGTGTACTGTTTCCTTTCTGCATCTCCCCCTCTCTACTCTATCAACACTCTTTACACACAAGGGCACAGAAAGAACCAGAAGATGAAGCAGTTGAGGGGGCATGTGGGCTGTTTCAAGCTGAAAGCAGTTAGGACACAGCAGACTCAGGAAATGCTTCTGACCTCTCCTTTAACTTCCTATGGCAGCAAGACAGCTCTCCCAGAGACACTGTTAGACCAGAAATGCCTATCTGCGTGGCATGGTGAATATTCCCTCTGCTCCTCCTGTCAGTGACTGTCCCCACCTTGAAGCTCCAGACGCCTCCCCACTTCTTAGCTGGGTGCCACAGCCTCCAGAGCCTGACTTTTAAATCCCCTTTTTGTTGTGAGGCTCCCACACAGATATAATTAACTTTGTTTTCCTCCTGTTAGCCTGTCTCATGTCAATTTAATTATTAGACTAGTCAAAGAATCAAGAAGGGGAAGGCTTTCTTTCCCTCCACCCTGCACAGGTTCTGTTCAATTCCTGCAGGAGCCACCTAGCAAGTCTGGGCTGAGCCAATGCTGCTTGGTGCCATGCCTTCTAGGTTCTTAGAGACACCTTCAAGGTGCTGCTCTTGCCTCCCAGTTAAATCAGCCAGTGCTGAAGGGGTGGATGATGCCGGGGGGGGGGGGGGGGGGGGGGGGGGGGGGGGGGGGGGGGGGGGGGGGGGGGGGGGGGGTGTTGGTGGCGATGCAGAGGGAGCAGCAACTTCAGTAGCAAAATCTCCTGAGCATGGACTCTGCTTACCATAATTAGTCATCAGTCATTTAATTGTCTACTTCCAGATGCCTTTCAACCAACAAAAGGTTATACTCTTGCCCCCACCCCCCTTTTTTTTTGTCTCCTGGGCCAAATGGACAGAGGCAGAAAGGCCATTTTGTTGAAGGTCAGGTCCAGATT
>PVHY01009335.1:0-43553 GCA_004024945.1 Uropsilus gracilis | reverse complement strand
CCAGAGCCGTCCTTCATGGGCCTCAGCTCCTCAGGGCACTGCTCAGACAGAGAGCACCAGGTTATTATGGGTGAAGAGGGGCTCAGTCCCTCACACCCTCACCTCCCACCTTCTGAGAAGGTTGGGACCAGATAGGTTCAAGATCTGGTCGGGCTTTCTGATAGCCATGTGACCTTGGGCAAGTTGCTTTCACTCTCTGAGCCTCAATGTACCCACCTGGAAAGTGGATCTACATTTGGTGAGTTGTAAGGATGAAGAGAGATACTGCCAGCCAAGTGCCTGGCATGGTAGGGCTCAGAGGGCAACCAGCTGCTACCACTGTTTACACTGCAGGAACCCTCAGCGGTGCCATGTTCATTATAATCGTTCAACATCACTTAGGGAGGCAGTAAGATCTACTAGGAAGAGCTCTTATCAATAGGAGTTTCAATTCCATTTTCTCCCCTTCTCACTGTATGACCCAGGCACATTAATGACCCTCTCTGTACCTTGTCATTTTGACCTGTGAAGTGGGAATAGCCACCCCCACCATGGATCTGTCATTAAATTTTAATTGGTTCATGGGTGTGTGTGCCTGACTTAAGGATTTGGCACAGACACTCCATCAACCTGGTGCCCTCTTCCTTCCATGAATCTGTCCCAGCTCTCTGTGCCTGTGCCTGTCTCAAGCGAGCTTCCCTGAGTATCAGGATACTCACAAGAGGCACCTGCAAAGGCCTATGAAGCAGTCTACTTTCCTCCAGTCTGATTGCCCCACCTCCCTCCTAAGGGCCACCAGACTGGTATTTCCAGATCATCAATTCCAGCTAAAAAAGTCAATGAATTGCAAATGCCAACAACTTGAATCTCTCTTAAGCTGCCAGTCAGGGATCTCTGCAGGGGACTTCAAATTCTCTGCCCTGCCACATGGAGGCACCTATCACACAGGCTGTATTTTGGTGCCTCAACTAGCCCCAAAGACACCAGCTTCCCAGGGCACCTGGCACCTAAATGATCTGTGCCTGGAGGCACATGTACCATGGGGACAACTGACAGCTTAATTGTCTTTCCTATCATTTGAGGAGGCCAAGTTCATCTGCTCTAGTACAGCAGATGGAGAAGGAGTTCCAAGTCTCTTGCTTTTGGGAGAGAAAATAATGTACTAGGGTTTAATTTCCGCTGTTTGGCCGGCATTTCCTGTCCAACGAGATGAACACCAAGCACCCAGCCCTCCTCATCCATCACCGGACATCACTGATTAAAATGCCCTCCGGCTTCATCCTCCCTGCTCGGGCCCAGCTCCCCAGTCCCTTCCCCAAGTCATCACCCTGAGCAACATCAATAACAATACACACATGGAAAAATTAATTTGCAAAAGCCACGCTACCCAAAAAAGGTCACCCTCTTGGAAATGCAATTTTGCCTAAGAAGAATTCATAATTACAAATGCATGAGACAGTTTTTCAAGACATTGGAGACCAGCACCAGGCAGGGTGATGGAGAACGTGGGTTATAAATGGCCTTTGTCAAGCTGCAGAAAGGTTATAAAACTGGCTACATTTTGCGCTTAAAAAGAAAAATCAATTTCTATGTGACTGAGGTGCTGTCCATATGAATACAAGCTCCCCTGAACATTCACTGTCAGCCAGGGCAGCACAGGGTTCACCGGGTCATCGGTCCATCTGCTGGCCCAGGGGCGGAGTCTGCCTTCCCACCTGTAAAGGCTCAGGGGTGAGCACCAGAAAGGATGGCTGACCTCATCAGCTAACAGGAGACACCTGGGACAAGGTATTGCTGGAAGTTCCTTCCATCTGCTGCTGACTCCTTACCACATTTGTTCTGCAAAGGAGTGGGTATGTCCTGGCAGGATCAGAAGACGTTGTCTAGATTTCCTTAGTACTCGTGGCAAAGCTACCAACTGGCCTCATACACTGATAATGCCTCCCGATACCTCCCAACCCTGCTGCCTCAGACCTAAGAAAGTTGCCTTCATGGGGGGGGGGGCGGTGCAAGGGGAAATCCTTCCAGCCACCTGGGCTAAATTGATAAGCAAATTAACACTGGAAAGATTAGCAGGAAAAATGACCAAAATAACAAGGCTGTAAAACTCTAAAGAATCATGGAGCAAGGCCGGGCGCAGTGGTGCATGCCTTTAATTGCAGCCTAGGAAGGGAGGCCTAGCTAGGAATCGCTTGAGTCTGTGGGTTCAAGAACCACCCAGGGCAACGCAGTGAGACCTAGTCTCAAATAAATAGCTGGCCGTGATGGCATGTGCTTGTAATCCCAGCTACCTGGGAGGCTGAGGCTGGGGATCGTCTGAGTCCGTGGGATCCCAGATTCGATCCGGAATCTGGACTACTCAGATCTGATCCAGGATCGGGACCACCCCAGGCAACATAGCGAGACCTCGTCTCAGAAAAAAAAAAGTCATGGAGCAGCAGACATATTTATCCTATGTTACTGAACCTGGAGACAGAGAAGGGAGTTAACAGACAAGATGGGGTTGACCTCATCTTTGAGAGCGAACATGATCCAGAGGACATGTTCTCTGATACACCTACCTCTGTTTATCCTTTGATTGCTGTGACTGTCCCCAGCTTGGTTGGTAGGGTAACTGGGGGTGGGAGATTGTGTGGGATCAAGCATCAGAGATACTCCCAGTGATCCCTGCCACCTCTGGGTGTTCACACCCTGTATATTCTCCACCCACACTGCACCACGTGACAACAGCATGTGGCAGAAGTCATGGCATGCTGCTTCCCAGATTAGGGGGTGAGAGCCTGAGGCTTCTCTCTCTGTCTCCTCTCAGGAGACCAGGCTATCTCCTGCCTCCTCACTGTTGTGAGCAGCCCAGCGGAGGCTCTCAGGTTCAAGGAACTGAACTTCTGTTCAACAGCCAGCAAGGCTGAGCCTGCCAGTAGCACAAGGGTGAGCTTGGAAATGCATTTCTGGCTCCTATGAAACCAGTTTAGATGATTGCAGCTCCTGCTACCAGCCTCATGACAACGCAGTTCAACCGCTCTTGAATCGCTGACCCTCATGCTTTTGTTTTTCTGTGTTTCAACTTGGAGATAATTTCTTAGGCAAAGAGGGGTAACTAATACAGTGAGATACATGCATCAAATGCTGAGCGCAGCGCTCAGCAAAAAGCAGCTGCCAGTACAGGTATTTTGTTAGGGGAGCGTCATCTAGTTTGATAAATAAATGTACGCATGTCAGTCAGAGAACAGTGACAGAACAAACATGGAAGAGCACAGTGTAATTGGGCTGAGAACATGGAGACTGCAGATACATGGCTAGGGGATATTGGAGTTGGCAGGTCTTGGTCAGGAAATCTCAGAGGGAGTTGAAGTCACAGGAATCACAGGGAGACTTCTTGATGAAGACCCCCAACTCCTGCCCTGGGCATCACCACTCACTGGCCTTGTGACCTTGGACATGTCCTTGCACCTAATGGAGCCTGTTTCCTTTCAGTCAGGGAGACAGCTTGGGGGCAGCAATACAGGGACTGAAGTCAGGTTTGTATTCCAGACAGGGTTTGAGATCCCTAGCATCTAGGCAAGCCGCCCTCCTCAGAGAGAACCTAGGGGTAGGGTAAAGAGCCGTCAGGGTTTTGCCTTTCTGTCATTGCTCTCTATGAAGAACATCTGTGTTATATTCTCCTCGTAATTGCATATACTTGACCCAGTGGGTGTACGCTTGCCTAAGTGGTCTCACCTGGGCCTAGATGGAGGCGCTAAAAGGGCCAAGTCACCCTGTGGGTGGGAGGTGGAGAGAACAAGTGAAGAGAGCACACGAGAAGAAAGGAGAACTTGAGAAAGTAAAGTGGCTGTTTCTTTGCTGTTCGTTATCAAAAGTTCTACAAAGAAGTTTGGTACGGTGGTGTGTGCCTGTAAGTGTCAGCCTATGGAGTGCGGCTGGGCCTGGGGATCATGGTTCGAGACCCGCCTGAGGCAAGATAATGAGACCTAGTGCCAAAAATAAATAGCTGGGTGTGGTGGCGTATGCCTGTAATCCCAGCTACCTGGGAAGCTGAGGCTGGGGGTTGCTTGAGTCTGTGGAACCCCAGGCAACGTGAGCCTGCGGGTCCATGGGCAAAAAAAAGCTCTACAAAGATAATGTCAAGGGTTCTAGCATTCTTTCTAGTATTCTTCACCTGCTACAACCCATAATGAACCTGCTTGGACTGGGATGGTTACCACACACTCAGTTTCCCCATTCATGCAAAGGAAGTGATAGTGTCTCCCTCGAAGGCATTTCTAGAGACTCCAGGAGAAAACACACCAACCCTACCTGCCTCTGAACCTGGCACACAAGAGGAACTCCACGAAAGGATGGGCACACAAAAGGATAAGTAAACAAGTGCATGAACTGAAACCCTCCCAAAGAAAATAAACTGAAACCATTAGCTTCTTTTTAATGTCTCATCTGTAGTGGTCCTTCCCTGGATCCTTTCACAAATATTTATCACACCTCCGCAGACGGGCCCCATCTTATTGTACTTGCCTTTCATGCACTTTGCAGAGACTGCATTTTTTACAGATTGAGGCTTGGTAGCGGCATGGCATCAGAGCCATTTTTCAAACCGCACACGCTCCCATCGTGCCTCTGCATCACATTCAATTAAGGGACATGCAGTGGCTTTTCGCTGTGATGCGGCTGCAGACTGTAGGGTAACCATCACCACGCGAGCAGGTTCATCATGCTTCTAGCAGATAAAGAATGCCGGCGCCCTTGAAGTTATCGCTGTAGAATTTTTAGTAACGAATAGCAAAGAAACAGCCCTTAAGTTTCTCTCTCCAATTCTCTCGTGCGCTCTCTCCTTGTGCTCTTGCCACTTCCCAGGTCCACTATGCATACATACACACACTGGCCCTTCTATGCGTATGTACACACACTGGCCCAGGTATGCACAGTCATGGTCATAGAGGCTAATGGCAGAAGGGCAAAAAGCCTGAAAACTCTACCCTATATGCACTTAGTGACCACAAGACACTATAAACATCATTTTTCTATGTGTTGGAAAACCAAAATTGGTGTGACTTGCTTTTGTGTAAGCACTCCAATCTGGGTAGGTTTTCATTGGTTCTAGCAGACGATGCAAGTACCAGAGCCCTGGGTGGATTTCACAGGCATTGATGCTCTTGCAGGAAAACAGGTGCACAGGCTCACCAAGCAGGCTAGGCAGCAGGGGTGGGGGGTTGAGAGGCAGGCGAGCCCCCCGGAATCTTCACACTCTTTCTCTGGGCTCTCTAAGGCTCTCTCATTCCCCATGCTCTTCTCCCCCAGGGTGAGCTCACTCAGACATGTGCACACCCATTGGGCCAGGCATGCACAATCATGGGGAGGGTCCAATACCATAGGTGCTGATCATAGAGGCCAACAGCGGAAACACACCTTGCCCAACTCCTTTACTCTGGACTTGTTTTTTGCAAACTTTGCTTGATAGCAGCAATCTGGAACTGAACCTGGATTATCCTCAGTCCAAGTTGAGTTAGTACTCAGGGTCAACCAAGGACTGGGTGCTGGAAATGTCCAATAAACAGGTCAAGACCCTGCTCTCATGGACCTTACATTCCAGAGAGGAGACAAGGGCATAAAATGATTATCATAGAGTATAAAAAAGGTAATGGAGAAAGAAAAAATTATAATGTGATAAACAGATAAGGGGAATGGAGTGAAAGGGGCAGATATTGATGTCTGAGCTAAACCTAAATTATAATTAGAACCACCCCCCCTACCCCCCACCCCCTGGTGAATAAAAGTGGAAAGAGTTATCCAAGAAAGAACAGCAAGTAGGAAAGTCTCGAGGGAGAGGAACAGCATTGGACTATCCATGGAACAGAGGAGGGCCCTGCAGTTGAAGTTCAGAGGGAGGAGCAAATGAATTTAGCTGAAGGCAAGGTGAAAGTGATAGGCAGTGAAAACATCACCTAAGCCAGGGCTTGTACACTATGGTTTGCAGGGTATGTAAATTATTTTTTTGTGATCTAGATTTACATGGGGTTGTAAATGAATAAAAAAGAGATCATCTGTGCCCATGGTAACATCTGCCGACTAAACTACAAATTTCACACCATGATATACACACCGATAACAAAAATAAATAACATTCCCACCACTGTATATAGTCCTGTTGTTGGCTATTTGAAAGCCACACTCACTCCCCACTCTTCCTTAATGTCCTCCTGTTCTATAATATCTGTCATCTCAAGAGTTCCATAAAAAAATTTATGCAGTATGCCACCTTTTGGGAATTGGCTTTTTGTTTCATTCAGAATAATTCTTATATACACCCAGGTTGCTACATATATCAATATTTAATTCTTTTTTATTGCAGAGTAGTATTCCACACCATGGATACACCATAGTTTAAACTATGTGAAGGACATGTGGATTGTTTTTGGTTCTTGTTATTCTAATTATGTTGACACAAACATCCAGGTATAGGGGTTTATGTGAACATAAGTATTTGTTTCTCTGGAAAAAAATAACAAGGAGTACACTTTTGGATCATAGGATATATTTTTTGGGAAAATGCCACTTTTCCAGGATAGTCACACTATCTCAAATTTCCACCAGCAATGAATGGGTGATCCACATGGTCATCTGCATTCAGTGTTGTACACAGATTTTGTTTTGGCCATCCTGATATACAGTGATAGCTCACTGTGGTTTTAGTTTGTATTACCCAAATAGTTAATGATGCTGAACATCTGTAGTGATTGTCTTCTATCTGTGTATCCTTTCAGTGACATGTCTCTTGATGTCTTTGCCTGTTTTCTAATTGGATTTTTTTTTTACTCTCAAGGTTTAAGAGTTCTTTATGTATTCTAGACACTAGATCTATGTCAGATATGGATTTGCAAACATTTTCTCCCCCACTCTGTAACTTGTCTCCCTTCTCATCTTCAAATGTGCTTCCACAGAGCAAATGTTCTTAATTTTGATGAAATCCAACTTATCATTTTCTCTTTTATGAATCATACATTTGGAATCTAAGATCTTTTTGCCAAGGCCAATCTCAAAGGTTTTCTGTAGTGTGTGTTTTCTACAAGTGTTATAGCTTTATGTTTTACAATTACTCCAGCAATACAGTTTAAGTTAATTTTTGCAGAAGGTGTGAGACATAGGAGGTTTGTTTTTTAAGTCTACAAATGTGCAATCATTCTACATTCTTTGTTGAAAAGGCTCTCTTTCCTCCATTAAATTCTTTTTGTGCCTTTGTGAAAAAATTGAGCTTATTTGTAAGGGTCATTTCTGGGTTTTCTATTGTGTTTCATTGACCTATATGTCTCTCCTACATACAACACAGTCTTGATTACTACAGTTGTATGTCTAAAAATGGAGTAGACAGAATTCTTGCACTTCATTCTTTTTTTAAAAGAAGTTTAACCTTTCAAGTTTTTTTGTCTTTACATGTGAATTTCATAAAAATCTTGTCTAATTTGCAAAAAAAAAATACTGAGTTCTTGGTAGGAATTACATAAACACTTTGTGTCAATATGAGAATGAACTTCTTTACTGTAATAGTTTTCACTGGATCTGGTGACCACAGGTTTTTCTTCCTTGGTCTGGTTGCCATTACTGTGTTCCTATTTATCTCTTAGCAAGCTAAACCATAGAAAAGCAGGTGAGAGAGACTGAGATCAAGATTGGAGTAAAAGTCTGGGTTAAGCTGCAGCTTCATTCCCATAATAACAGCATGCCCACCATCGCCATGACAGTCATACTTGGGTGGGTGGGTGCGGGTGGTGAGGTAAGAAGCATGGATTTACTTTCTGTAACCCTTTCCTATTGTCCTAAAATCTTTTTTTTTTTTTTTTTTTTTTTTTTTTGGTGACTAGGTTTCGCAATTTTTGTCCATGAAACTGCAGGCTCATGTTGCCTGGGGTACCACGGACTCAAGCAAACCCCATCCTCAGCTTCCCAGGTAGCTAGGATGGATTACAGGCACATGCCACCATGCTCAGCTATTTTTTGGGAACTAGGTCTTGCTACATTGGCCCGAGTGGAACTCAAACCGCAATCCCTGGTCCCCGTTGTGGCTTTCTAGGCTGCTGCTTATAGGCATGCACCACCATGCCCAGGCTTGTCCTAAAATCTTGCTAATATGGCTCTTTAACTACTCTCTCTTCTCTATCACCCCCCATGTAAGTCTCTACTTCTCCCCAGCTCAGGGAGAAACCCTTGAGAGTGTGAGTTATTTTCACCACCCATTGGCCAGTAAATACAAATTTCTGTCACTTGAGCCTTAATTCAAGTGGACTTTCTTGGACTCATTCAGGTGTTTGATGGGTGAAAGAACCCATCCAGTTGATAACTGTCTTCCAATCTATGGCTACAGCATATTTCTCCATTGGTTTAGACTTTTAATTTATTGTCACTTTGTAGTTTACAGCAAGCTTTTTCCATATATTTTGTTAGCCTTGTATTCAAGTACTCAGTTCAATTCTAGGCATTGTGAATGATATTACATTTTTAAATTTTAGTGCCTGTGTATGTATTGCTACTCTATAGGAATCTTTGTACAGTGGATGTTATTTATTTTTGTTGTATTTTGAAACCTTATTAAACTCATGTTAGGAGTTTGAGTAAATCCTTTCAGATTTTCTATGTGGATAATCATGTGCCAGTCTATACAGTCATCTTATATCTTTCTTTCTGATTTGCAAGTCTTCTATTTCCTTGTTATTTTCTTGTTTATTCTATTGCAGGAGCTAAAACCTCAAGCCCTTTATTTAATAAGAGTGTTAAGAACAGTCGTTTTGTTTTTTTCTTGATAAACAAAAGATGAATTTGGAAATTTGACCGTGATGTGTTGGTGTGAATTTGTGGGTATCCTATAGTTGGCACTGCATGTTTAATCAGCAGATTTGTGCCTTTTGCCAATTTGAGAAGTTTTCAGCCATTGCTTCTTTGTGGACTTTTTGAGCACTGCTCACTTTCTTCTTTTTTCAGGAGTCTCCAATGACACAAATGTTAAGTCTTTTTTTATAGTCTCACTGCGCCTTGAGACTGTTCTTTTTTTTCCTCTCTCGGTCTATTTTCTCCCTTGCTCAGAGTAGGCTATTTATATTGTTCTATCTTTAAGTTCACAGATTATGTCCTCTGCCCTCTACATTCTGTTATTTATACTGCTATAATCCAGAAGTATTTTATTTTTAAATCCTTAAATTTTCAAATACTTCCATCCTAGAATTTTTATTTGCTTCTCATTTATACCTTCTATTTCTTTGCTGAGACTCTTTTTTTCATTTGTGCTTGTAATTGTGTCAATATTTTGATGATGGCTGTTCTCACATATTTGTTAGATAATTCTAGTTATTTCTATTAACTTACTCATGACATCTATTGGCTATCTCTTTTCATTCTGGTTTAAATCTCTGTGGGTCTTGGTATGACAGTCAAGTCTCAATGGAAGGTTGGATGTTTGGGAAAAGGTTTTAATTGTGGATCTTATTTAAACCTCCTATTTTTACAAGGCTTCCTTGGGCACTGCTCCAACAGGGGGAAGGGAAGGCACACATCCTTATTTCCAGGGGGAGTTAGAAATCTAGTTTCCCCACTTGGGCTTCACTAACACTCCAAAAGAGAAGGCATCTCCTTACTGATTGAGGGTGGTGGAGATTTGACTCCCTCTTAGGATTCCACTTAACCCTTCCTAGATGAGAATGATCAATGAAGCTGGTTATTATTCCCCAGTGGGCCTTCCATGGGCCCTTGCAGGGTGAAGACTGGTGATCCTTGCTAAGGATTGCCAGTAGTCCTAACTTTCTGCTAGATCTCCACTGGCAAGACCTCTGCAAGGAAGAGGAAAGGCATCTCATTACTATGGGTTGGGCTTGTCTACCTATACCTGCTGACACTGATGGCTCTGGGATGGAGATGGAGACAGGTTATTCATTACTCTCTGTGAGGATTAAAATCCTGCCCCTGACTTAACCTTTTCTGCTACAACACTAGCAGGGAGAGAAGGACAGGCTTGTCACATTGTCCCTTTACAGCCTGTTAAGAAATCTAACTCCCTGCTTGACCTGTGTTAGCCAGGGTGCAGGTCCGGTCATGGTTTATTTTCTGTGATGTTGGATAGAGTGCTGTATGTCTAGAATTTTCTGTCTTATTAGGCTTCTCTTTCCCTGGTATTTTTGCAGAAAAGAGAAAACTTCTGTTTTGTTTTGCTTTCCTGTCTGCATTTTCAGTGCTTCTGAATTGTTGGCTCCTGCAGCTGTAAGCTTGAGACTTAAGAGGTAGAAGAGAAACACCGGACACTAATCACTGAGAGTCCCCAGTGGTCCCCAAGTCTTGAGCAGGCCAGTTGTCTCTCTACCTTTCAGTGCTGTGCTTGTTTTTGAATATAACCTCCAGGGTTTTGAGTTGTAGTTAGTGGGAGGAATAGAGAATGTCTGCTCCCTCACAGCCTGTTTTTGCACTCAGCTAAGAATATTTTCTCCATTTTTAATGATTTTTTCCCCTAAAGGAAAAATAGGAGACAAAAAAAGGCCACACATGGGTTACAAAACCTGAAATATTTACTATATGATCATTTGCAAACAGAAGAGCTCTGACCCCTGACTTCCATGACAGAAGGCATCTGGAGTTGGTTCTAAGTACACCTGGAAGGCACCAGAGGGTGGGTGGCAGAGCGATGGAGTCTGATTTGCTGCTTTGAAGAGATTACCGAAGGGAATGAATTCAGAAATCAATAGGCATTTTCTCTATATTCCTGAAAGAGCCTTGGGACTTTGAGGGAATAGAAAGGTGTAGGAGAAATAAGGGGCAGCTCTCCCCATGATGCGCCTGTTCCTTGCTGAAGGATTTCAACTGTACCTAAGAACTTGGGATTCTATAACAGGTTGAGTTGAGAGTGTCATGGTACCATTTGTTCCACCTCAGGGGAGGACCCCAGGAAGACCCAGTACCAGGGCCCCAGAGCCTTAAGGCCTGGAGGATCTGAGTGAGGGAGGAGCATGTGGTAGACTCTCGTTTCCATCACAGGCTGGCCTTGCCCCTATCTCCCCAGGGACCCTGATCCCCGGAGCCTGCTTTTACTCCTTTCCAGGCCAGCATTCAGCAGCACTAAACCATTTATTTCTGTTTGTAATTATGCACTTTAATGTTTATTTATTATGGAAAGCAAATCAGTTCAAAAGCAAAATTTGTAATGGGCTCTCCACCACCCACTCTCAGGTCTACAAGGGTGGGCCAGCTGTTTTGAGCTGAAGGAAAACAACCGAGCTACACAGCAGAATCACTTCTGGGATAGCCCCTCTGGTAAATAAACCTGGGGGATATCTGGGTGGTGCTGCAGTGTACCCCCTACCCTCGGGTCCTGGGTGTCACCAGTGTGGCTCCTTCCTTCTTGCCTACAACCTTGGGCTACAGAGGCAGATCCCAGTGCCAGTCTTGAGCCCAGCACTGGTGTCCCCTTGAACTAGAAACTGAGCCTCAGTTTCTCCATCTCAAAGACTGGGGGAAGGACAAAATCATCTCAATGGGCAGGTGGCAGGCAAATGGGTGCTGGAGACAAGAAGCTGGGTCCTAGCGAGTCCAGGACAGTCACCCTGAGAAATGCAACATCAGGTGACTTTCTTGAGCAAACACCCCAGTATATAAGTGCACAGACCTAGGAGGTAGAGACTCCTAGACCGCAGACCCCTAGGCTGGGGGTGTCTGCTGTATAGGCTGTCCAGCCCTGACATATGAATGTCCCTCCTTGATGCCAGGAAGGGACACATGACTGTAAATGTACATGTGTGGCTCACTAGAGAGCTGGGGTCCAGCTAGTCTGGCCAGCATTCCAAACTAGCTGGTTGGCTACAGGCCAGTGCACTCTGATATCTAACTCCCTGACTATAAAATAAAGGAAATGGACACCAGCAAGCTGGAGAAGGCTTTAGGTTTGGGCTACCTGGTTTTGGAAAAAGCAATGAGGAGTTGTACAAAGGGGAAAACTTACTCTAAAGTACAGTCAGGCTATGTTCAATGGGTTATAGGCCAGTGAGGGACCATGGGAGCAACACCAGGAATCCCAGTAGGCTGTATCACATAGCCTCAGGGTTCCAGCGCCTCTTCTGCTGAGCTTGGGTGATAACACTCCACACATTCACACAAGGACTGAAAGCACCTAATGATGGGTTTTTCAGGCTGTATCCTGTCCTTAGAGGATGCCCGATGTACTGCAGAAGAAAATGGAAAATTTCCTCTGAACAGTCCATGCCCAAGGAAACCATAAGGATGCCTCCAATTCTGCCTAACTGTAGGCAAAACCTTCTTCCCCGGTCTAGCAAGTGTTTGGTTTCTCTCTCCAGGGCAAACATAAGAACAGCACTACCTGACCACCTCCTGGGAAGAATCCCGCTTTCAACAGCATTGCCCATAACATTGTGGTAAAGATGAAATGACACAGCACAACAAAAGTGAGATGGAATGCGGTAGCACACGCAGGTGGTCATATAGAATCCCACAGCTGCTGGCAAACCACTTCCTTGCTGTCCACCTGTGCTTCTCTGAGACTCAGTTTCCCTGAATCTTCACCAGTGAGTTAACCCTTACCTCCCTGAGCTTGTGAGAAAACTGAAGCAGATCACCTATGGACATATACCAACCACTCTGTCAGGTGACCAAAACCTTTTGAGAGGTCCTGTGGATACTTTGTCATTTTTGCCCCAAACGTAATAATACATCAGGGAAGAATAAACAGGGCCATGTTCATGGAAAAGGTTAGGCTGAGCACTGCCACAGGTGACTGCTTTTGCTAGCCTAGCAATGCTAAGGTAGGACCAGTATTCACCTTGCCAATGAAGAAACTAAAGCCCACAGAGGTCAAGTGAGTTGTCTGAGGTTTTACCACAATTGAGAGATAGACTGTCCCCTGTCTGTCACAAGTAGTCAGACTGGCTAGGACTATGCATAGATTTGAGAACTTCATGGAAAGGTCACTGTGATGGGCTGATTTTAAGGAACTTGGAGTCTTGGATGTACTGATCAGATACAACATCCTGGGAAGAAAATGGAGGGAAAGAGACAAGGAGGGGTAATGAATGGCTATTTACCAAGTATATACTATGTGCTGGTTACCTCCCCATTGGTTTTCTCTTCAAATCCCGATATGAGTCCTCCGACAAGAACCACCCCTCCGTTAGAGACTGGCTTTCTAGGAGGACTCCTGCAGTCAGAGGGGACACTTCTGCCATTATCTGTCCTCACTCTCCTCAGCATCAATCTGCCTACAAGGTCAGTTCACCTGCCTGCTACTGCTGACATCGATTTGGACAACCAGATCATCTGAGGGTCCATAATTACTGGCAGTCTTAATCAACTCGTGCCAATTCAGCTACCGCTCAATTTGTGCTGAGCTGTGAAACTGACTTGAGGGAAGGGGTAGATGTAGGAAGGATTACAGGGATCAATAATCATGGGCTGTTGGGCAGTGGCTGCAGGTATCACTAGGGGGTCCCAGGCCTCAGAGTGGAAAAGGCTACCCCACAACAGTCCATTACACAGCCCAGTCCACACCCCTGCCTCATCCTTCCTTCTACCGGCATCTGGAAACCATCGATGTAGGGTCCAGCCTCAGTACCTTGTGCATGACCTGTCCTCACCTGAGCCTGCTTTCCTCTTCCCAAAGATTCCAGCTCATCAGCTCTCCTCTTATGTCTCTTTCAACCTCAAGAAACAGAAGGATGTAGAGGAGACAAAAAGATATGAAGAGATGACATCTCTTCTGGAAGCCACTTCTTCCTGGCTGTGTGTCTCTGGGGGAGTGACCACACCTCTCTGATTTTAACTTCTCCATTTTAAAACAGACTTGCTAACAAACAACTTTCTCCTGGGATTACTGGGAACACCCAACTCTATCAGGAACAGAAAGTCCTTGTATGGAAGTTCTTACTTCCTTCTGATGCCTGGAGTCAGCGAGAATCATGTTTCCTTCTCTCCCATGTTAATTATTCTTTTAGCACAAACTTCCTCCGCCAGACGGATGGCTTCTGGTTCACAGTCTGTCTCCCCATGAGTTTATGGGCTATTTGAGGAGAGAGAGTGTAACACAGAGTTTCAGCTTCTGGGCTATATCCCATTGGCCTGCATAGGGGGTTGAGACCTCCATTGTGGCCTTTGTAGTCAGACAGGCCTGGGTTCAAATACCACCTCACTTTGCTACTTTTTAGCCATGGAAGGTTAACCAGTCACTTTATTAACACTTCATGCCTCAATGGTCCCAGTGCAAAATTAACCTACTCAGCAGAATCGCTGGGATATAAAAGAAAAGTTAGATATTTAATGATCCTAACCCAGTGCCCAATCCAACATCACCTGTTAAAAAAAATTTAGTTTTATGAATAGTATCACACTTCAATATCTGATGCTTGGTAATTTTTTTTTTTTTTTTTGGGAACATAAAGAAAATGGTTACATTGCTTTAGTTCTGGAATGATTTCAGATGAAATACTAACCAGCCACTATCCACACCAAGATCATTACCAGGCAGTAATTGAAAAGACATTCCTCAGAATTCCTGACAAAGTTTCTAGAGATTTTCCTGGGAAGGTATCCTTTGGCCTCCCTTCTTTCAGCCTTTGGCACTTACTTGTTTTTGTTTGTTTGTTTTTGAGATTAGGTCTCGCTATGTTGCCCGGGGTTGTCCAGATCAACCCCGCAGCCTCAAGTGATCCCCAGCCTCAGTCTCCCAGCCAGCTGGGTTTACAGGTGCATGCCACCACACCCGGCTGCTTTTTCGAGACCAGGTCTTGCTATGGTGCTCGGGGTAGTCTTGAACCTGTGAACTCAATCAATCCCAGGCCTCTTGCCTCCTAGCGCTTGGAGTACAGGTGCATGTCACCACGCCCCGCATCTCAGTGCTTATTTCTATCACATGGAAGCTTCAAGGACAGTGAGACTCTGCTCATTCTGTTTCTCCCCCACCCCACCCAAAGAGTTATGAGTGACCTAGTTGCCATGGCACTGATTTTCAGCAGAGTCATCTATCTTGAATCATGATGTTCACTATCTTGGATCTTGGATGATCTTCCAAGAAAGGGAAAGCAAATGCTTGGAGCACAGAAGGAGGGCATGTGCTAGGTGTGCATCTGATTCTACTCCTCTGAAAGCCCACAATTCTACACACTTGTTATTATTGGCCTGATTCTGCAGAAAAAATTGGCTTGGAGACGAGAAGTGCTTTCTGACATCAGGTAACTTTTGAGGACAAGGAGAGCACACATGGCCACACCTGAGTCCAACCCATGCTCTCTCCACCTCACCACACCTCCTTTAACACAAACACACACACACACACACAAACACACACACGCTCACACACACAGATGGTGCAGTGGTCTCTGACCTCCGGGAGATGCTAGACCAAGCAAGACATGGAGTAGACATCATGGTTCAAGACAGATGATGCTGGTAAAAATCAGTGCCACAACAAAAGGGTCACTCACACCTCTTTGGGCGGGGTGGGTGAGAAACAGAATAAGCAGAGTGCCACTGTCCTTGTGGTTTCCATGTGGTACAAGTAATTGCCAAGAGCTGAGAGAAGGGAGACCAGGGGATGCTTTCCCAAGAAAATCTCTAGAAACTCTGCCAGGAGTTCTGAGGAAAGTCTGTTCAATAACTGCCAGGTGATGACAACAAATAGCCTTTGTAGAGCCCATTAATAATAATAATGGTGAACACTTCCCAGTGCGTACCACATGCCAGGTACTATTCTAAGTGTGTCTGGAATATTAACTCATAATGTTGACCACAGCCTGACAGTGTGGGGACTACCACTCTCCTCATTTTTTCAGAGAAACTGAGGAAACAGAGGCTTAAACAACCTTAGTAACTTGTCCTAAGTTACCACAGGAGAGGTAAGTGGCAGGGCTGGGGAGTTCAGTCATAGTCTGTGCCAGTCCCAGGCTGCTGAGGTTCCTGAATGATTCTTCAGTCACTATGCTGTTCCAGACTCCTGTACCTGTCAGACAGAAATGTTGGTCCCAGTTGGCAGAAGAGTACCTGGGGATGCAGAGAGGCAGAGCTTCCCAGGATCACATAAGGAATGGGTGGGGGCAGGCTGAGGCTCTACTGGGGTCCAAATTACTCCAAAGTTATACCAGCAGGACAGTGACAAGATCAGCATAGGAGCAAAGGTAGAGTCCTTCCCACTCACACCCCCCTGGAATTCAGCACCATGGGGATTCAGGGCACTGAGAGGGAAATCCAAGTCAATTACACATTCCCTGAACTTGCTTCAGGTCAACACGACAGATGCCTGGGTTTCCTTTTGCTTTCAGAAGCCTCACATCCTATTCCCTCTGCAAGCAGCATAGAGCAAGGGGAATCTGATAAGGGGTGTTTGTAGGGATTAGCGCTCAAGAAGGCTCCTCAGGAAAGAGAATGATTATGACATTGTCTGAGCAATTGCATTGGAGCCAGGTCCCATTCTAGACATGGACTGCATTCACCCCTTCCTCATAGCAATCCTAGACGGTAGATGAGATTGATAGGGGTGTTGTGGTGAAATTGGGGGGGCTGTGGCCCATCATGGTGGTGTTGCATTGAGACAGCAGCCATTGCATCCTGGTGAGGTGGAACTTGGAGAAGGGAGGTCAAAGCTTCTCATGAGAATAGAGAGGGGGTTTAAGGAGTGGAGAGAGAGAGGGTGCAGGCATAGAAAGAAGAGAGTGGAGGCTCAGCAAGGAGACTGGAGACCTCGGAGCTGTTGCTGCCTTGCGCAGCAGCAAGGCAGGGAAGAAAGCCTCAGCAGTCCAGGCTGGTGAGGAGCCCGGGAAAGCATGTTGGACAAACTTGTGACTTGTGTGAGTTGACTTGGAAATGTGATATTGAAAACTTGTTTTAACTTTAAAACTGCGGAGTTTGGGAATTGTCTGGAGACCTGAAAAGAACTTGCTGTGTTGCTGTTTTTATGGTGAGACATCTGAAGTGGTTGCTGCTCTTGTATCCAGTGAGTCTTGCAGTGAGTCTCGCTGATTTCTGGCCACTTTAGAGTTGAAGCTGAAAGAATGCTGGAGTTGTGCCTTTTGGAGACCAACTGATGACACCATCTTTGCTTCTTCCTTGGATTTGAATCTCCTGCTTTTGTAGGAGGAGTGATGGCACCACCTTGATTTCTTTGGCTTAAAGTGAACAGCTGTGCCTTTGGAAGAGGATCGATGACACCATCTTGGTTTCTTCATCTGACTGGAAGGTGTGACAGCCACCATTTTGTGGACCCATATGACCTAGGACTTACATGCAGTGTTTTGAACTAGAGACTGAACTGGTTAGTGTGGTCTTGCTACTGCTGCTATGGGCTGGGACGAACCTGATGTGTAGCTGGGTATAAAGAGCCAGCTGCTCCTGTTTGTAAATTTAGGTAAGTATCCCGTTTTGTTGGTTTTCTGACTTGATTTCAAGATCACCAGTTCCACTTAACAAATGGGGAAGATAGGCACAGAGGGGCTCATTAACTTGCCCAAAGTCACACAGTAAGTGTCAGAGTCAGGAAATCAGCTACTAGAGTTATTTGCCTTCGTCCTTTGGGTAGACCTCTTCAAACAACAATCATGGGAGTTAGGAACTATTATTTTACTTCCCCCTCCACTTCTTTTTTTTTTTTGAGACTAGGTCTCGCTATTTTTGCCCATGGAATCGCAGGCTCTCGTTGCCCGGGGTATCACAGACTCAAGCAGTCCCCACCCTCAGCTTCCCAGGTAGTTGGGATTACAGGCATGCACCACCACACCCAGCTATTTTTTTGGAACTAGGTCTCGCTATGGGGCCCAGGCAGGACTCCAAACATGATCCCTAGCCCCTGCCGCTTCATAGGCTGAAGCTTACAGGCACGAGCCACTGGGCCCGGCCTTCCCCCTCCATTTCTATTGATTCTGTTATCGGTAGACTAAAACACAAAGTGCTTGAAGGCAACCTACCCCACTATTAGATAGTAAGTGGCAGAGTCAGGCCTTGATCCCATACTATTTGAACGAACTCCCTCTCACTACTTACCCTGTGGTAAACCAGACACCCAAGGGTGGCATCTCTATCCCAAGATGGAATAGAGATGTGGACTCACTTACAATGCCTGCTGGGATCCACCGGCAGATGTCCTTACCTGCCCCGGCCCCTATTCCCAGCCCTGCTGCCACCTCTGCCTCCGCACCTACCCCGCCTTGGAACTAATACTCAACTTGCAGCTCCAGGCTGCATCCTCACACTGCCACCCCTTCCCATTGATCCCTGGATTCTGCACGAGGAGTGATATTTAAGCAAGTTGGCGCTGCAAAGCAGGGAGCAGCAGCCATGAACATATGCTGCTGTGGGTCTATGTTTATTCAGCGTATGTAAGTGTAATTTCAGGCCGTTTGCAATTTTTTTTCCCCTGCAGAGAGTAATTTAAAAGAAAGAAGAAAAAAAAAATAAATCCCACCCCTGAATGGAAAAAGTTATATGTTGGACCTCAAGGGTCCCCACGTTCAGTGTGGGGCATCCAGAAGGGTGGAAGGAAACCCCCCAAAGAGGGCCAAGCCTCGTATGTTCTCTTCCAGGCCATCCACAGCAGGGCACCACCACCCAGCCCCAAGGTGGGTCATGCCAGTCAATTTTCCAAACTTCCCAGTAATCTGTTCAACTCTGTCCTCTGAATACCAACTGCTGAACAGACCTTAGGCCAATACTGAGAACCCAGTATCCAGATACTTTGGGGAGAATATGAAGACATCATTGCCAAGAATGCTGATGCCTCTTGCCCAGAAAAATGGAACTTGGTATCACATTGCTCAGTGTCACTCACCAGGGTGACAGAGGCCTGTGCATCAGGAAGTCTGGCAGCAGCTCAGAACTCTCAACTTTTCTATAAGTCATCAGAGTCCTCAGATTTGGTACAGATGCCAACATCGCCAATCTCTACCCAAGTGACAGTGGGCAAGCCCTTTCCCTTCTGAGTTGGTTCCCACCCTTGCAAAGTGAAAACAGCAATACCATTTGGTTGGGAGGCTGTAAGAATTGCAAGATCCAAAGTTACTCTCCAAGCAGCTCAAGAGACATTTGTTCTGTTTCTCTCTCTACCCCCAGCCCCTTGTTGAAAGGTTTTCCTCTCACCCAGGATGAACCCAGGCTGCAGCATTTGAAAATAAGCCCTAGAAAGAGCCTGCCTGGCTTTGAACCTGCTGGAGAAAATGACAGGATCCTGGGGGCATCTCTGGCTTAAGCTGCTTCATCAGAACACAGGTGACAAGCCAACTCACCATTGGCACACTTCTGGCTACTTGTACAGGGGAAGGGGAGGGAGCACAGTGGGAAGTGGGGCACAGTGGGTGTTAGATTCAAAAGACCTGAAATGCAGACTGGGGAGTCTGCCAGAGGAGACAAGCAGGAGAGCATAAAGTTCACCCTGTGGCTGTGCCTTAAGGAAGCCACTAAGAGCAATTCAGGGTATTGAATCCCAAGCATCATTTTCTGGCTGGACAAATAGACTGTGAGGACACAGCCCAGGGTTGCAATGCTAGGTTCTTGAGAAATGTCTGAAGTTGGAGAAATGTTTGACACTATTGAAGTTGGAGAACTGTGAACTGGCTGGTAACCACTTTAGGTTTCAAGCTAAGGAGCTGCCTTTTATCTAGTTCAGTGAGTGGTGCTGTACTGCATGCTGGAGAATCCACAACCAGAAAGCAAAAATAAAGTAAAAATGTGGATGTGCATTTACCTATGTAGGGAAATTATAAAGAAATGTTAAGGGATATGACTGGCATCAAAGTTAGGGTTTTGGCCACTTCTACTGGGGGAGGTGGGGTACAGTGGAGACTGGGGGTACAGTAGGTATGTGGGGAGTGGACTTGTGGAGCACAGGTGATACTCTAATCTGGATATGGGTGACAGTTTGATGGTCATTGCTAATTTGCTCTTGATGAAACTGCATGTAATGTCTTTCACATTTCTATCTATGCATAGTCTACCTCATAATAAAATCACTAGGTAGATATTAAGTAGACATTCTACTAAAAGTATCTATCACGATGTCAATGCTGGTATTTGCCAGAGATATGGCTTTGGGTGCTATTTTACTCATTCTCTCCCTGTATTCTAAATGTTCTTGGATGTGCAAGGAATAATTTTATATTTGAAAAAAAAAGTTCTTATTTGAAATGCCTCATTATCTAAACAAGGCGATAACAAAATTGTGGAGGCTGGTTTCCATACTCTTGCCTGCGTTTCCACCATCTGGGGAACCCTGCCTTCTCCCTAAGGTCTGCTGTGCATGAAAGAACAGCTCTTGGTGGTAAACTAGATTGGGAGGGCACATGGCCCATTGGCTATTCTATGGGGAGATCATTGGGGTCTTCCCTCCCAGGACCCTACTACAGCTTTGACTTACAAAAAGCTGGGGATGTGGGAGCAGAGAAAGATCTCCAGGGACAACTGAGTTCAACTCTCTGAATTCACAGAAAGCATAAAGGGACTTAATTACAGATGCACCATAAACAGAGCCCTGTTGAGAAACAGGGGCATTTCATACCTAGGTCAGTATCATTTCTATGACAATGGGCTTCTCAAATCACTTTTCCTTTTAATGATGCTGAGAGAAATTCTTGAAGATCAGTGAAAGCCAGAAAAAGATCCCATGTGTGATATTGTAATTTATAATAAGAAGTATATATTGTTCTTCATCCTCATTTCTAGAATTCCTAAAACCCTTGGAATGTCCTATGTGATAAAAGTGAATAAGGTATTTTGATATTTATAATAAATGCCTTTTATTCATACCTGCCTATACGGTAATGGGGTGACTTTTGGATACTACCTAAGGATGGGAGCTGGTTGCCAGGGGAACCAATCAAATTATTAGTGAGTTGGAACTTTCAGTCCCACCCCTCCTGACCTTTAGGAAAAGGAGAGGAGCTGGAGGTTAAATCAACTGCAAATGGCCAATGATTTAATCACACCTGTGCAATGAAGCTTCTATAAAAACCTGAAAGGACAGGGTTCAGAGCTTCTGCATTGGTGAACAGGTGGAGGTATGGTGAGGGTACTGATGTCCCACATTATGCTTTAGGTATCCCTCCATCTGGCTGTTCATAGATATCCTGTATAACATCTTTTATAATAAACTGACAAAAAAGAGTCCATGTTCCTCTGTTTTCTGCGTGCTACTGTAGCTAGTTCGTGGAAGCCAAATAGCTGATTATGGGGACTGTTACTGTCTTGTAGGAATACCTGGTGGAACTGAGTTGAATTTAGCATACAAGACCAGTACTCACAGAGATTTAGAGAACTGCTTGAAGAGAAAGCCCTCACTAGACCCAGTTTTCCTATCTTACCAAGTTCCTCCTTACTTGATATAAATGATAGGAGCTGGTCCTGGCAAGGGAAGTTACAGAGGTGGGTCCAGTTCGGGCCAGGATATGGATAACAGAGGCTCAGATACATCCAGCAATTTCCCCAAAGTCACACAGCTTCCTGGTGACACGTTTGAACTCGAGTCTGTATCACAGCCAAGTCTACTCTTTCCACTGGACCAAAATTCTGAGGATTTTTTTCACCTTCCTGGAACTTCCATCATTCTTGCCAGGTACTATTTCTCAGAGGAGAAAGTTTCCACTGTTTGCTACCTTTAGGTGAAAGGCTTCAAGACTGCGGCCAAAGATGGGCAGCATCAAGTTAATGTTTTTCCTGAGCTCCAAATTCATTGTTTGCCACCCCCAAACAACTTCAGAGGTCACCAAGAAGGCAGGGTTTCAGAGGAAGCTGGAGAAGACAGGAAAGAAGGGACTCTTTCAAATGAATCAACATAATGACGATGATATCATCCCTCGTGTACTTATCCCCAAGACCCATGATACAAGATAAAAGAATGATGAGACAAGATAACAGAGGGGCACTGCACTGGGGAAAAGAGTTGGAAACTGGAATGAGGACATCTGGGTTTAGGCCAAGTGTCACTCTTGTGCTTTTGGCCTCAATTTGTTCACCCTTATTTTTGGCATCAGGAAAAAGAGTTGCATATGCTTAAGATTAACTGAAGGAGCCAGTTTTAAAAAGCAAAAAGGCAATACTCTTCGAAAAGCTTGCATAAAGACATGCAGTTCTAACATAGAAAGTTGCCCCAGAGAAACACAACTATGTGCTTTTTATGTTTCCATTTTTAAATTTCCATAAATTGTATTTATATTTGCATATGCATGGAGGTATAGAATAAGACATATAGGAGGGAGAGGCGAGTCAAGGTGCAGATCTACACTTGAATGGGTGAAAAAGAGGATCTTGGCTCCTCCCCTACCTATGTATATTTCAGCAGTGTTGCAATTTGCTCCATTTTACTTCATCATGAACAGTCACTGCTTGAAAACACAGAAAAAAGAAAACTGAAGACTGGATGAATAACTTGTTTGTAAATGTAAAAGGAAAACCATTCTATTAGGATGAGCACAATTATTTCTGGTTTGCATTTCAGAGCTACAAGAAAGGAGGGCTGAGGTCCGTGACCCTTCTGTACATGCTCAGCACAGCTGCTAAGAACCAGGAGCCACTGCCTCTGTCCTCCCCATCCTCAAGGAGGCCAGGGCCACTCCCTCATTCCACTTCTCTGCATTTCTGATACAGGGTAGTAACACGGTTAAAAACTGTATTGGGTAGATCCCCAAGAGAGCAATTGCTGTCTTGGGGATCTGTGTACCTCAATGTGGGTACAAGGGGACACCTGTGCTCGGATTTTACCGCAGCACTATTTATAATTGCAAGGACATGGAAGCAACCGAAATGTCTGAAAACAGATGACTGGATGAAAAACATGTGGTCTATATACATGATGGAATATTACTCATCAATTAAGAATGACAAATTCAACAACTTTATGATAACATGGATGTACTTAGAAGAAATCATAATAGCGGAAACAAGTGAAAAAGAGAAAGACAGAAGTCAAATGGTTTCACTAATATATGGGATAATAGTGAAAAATAAAAGCCATGAGGAAAAGACAAAACAAGCTAAGCACCAAACTGAAGCACACAACTTTGGGCAGGAGGTAAAGGGGGGGATTGGAGGGGAGGGGAGGGGAGGGGTAAATCCCTGGGATTACAATGATGTGAAATTTATATATAAATAAATAATTTTTTTTTAAAAAAAGAATAAATAACTGGCAAAAAAAAAAAAAAAAAAAAAAAAAAAAAAAAAAAAAAAAAAAAAAAAAAAAAAAAAAAAAAAAAAAAAAAAAAAAAAAAAAAAAAAAAAAAAAAAAAAAAAAAAAAAACAACCAAAAAACTGTACTGGGCCAAAATACCCTGGTGGGTGGAGTTTGGAAGACCCCACAAAAGAGAAAATGGGAAGTGGGAGAAGAAGACATATAAAAAGGGAGGAGAGAGGAAAGGAAGAAGGAAAAAAAAAGAGATGAGAATGGTGGATTGATAGAACAGGCCCATGTGGCCTGACTGGGGGGAACCCCCTGGAAGAGAAAGCTGGTGTTGGGTTGGAGCCACAGTGGGAGAGTGGCAGGCAGAGAAGTAGCCGGTGTGGAGTCGGATGTCAGAATGGCAGGCCAGGGTGGCCAGGGGCTGCTGAGGGCAGGCCTGGTGAATGTGGCCAGATACCACCAAAGGTGGGCCTGGTAAAGGAAGCGCTTGGAATTGCAGAAGGTAACCGATTTGGAAAGCTGATTTGTGCATCAGCAATTGTGGAAGAAAGTTGAAGAGCCTTGGAGAAGCAGAGCAGTTTGGAAAACTGGAGATGAAGCAAAGAAACAACGCTGTAGAAGAACTGGGCATAGAAGAACTGGACATTGCAGGGTGCCTGTAGTTTTAGAGAGGTGCCATCTTGGACATGTGTTTGGAACGTTTGGACTAAATGGTAGTTGGGGTAAAATAGCTGGCCACTTGTGGCATGAAGGTCTTTTTGTCTTCCTGGTTAATTTTCCTTGTTAATAAAAAACCCTGCGGTTAAACTGCATTTGTCTGGCAACTGCCATGTGCGGGTGGTACGAACCTGAGGGAACCTGCATAGCAAAAGTCACATTTTAAATGTGTCATGCTGGCTGGAGGCTTCTGCCCCTTTTGACTTGATTTCATTTTTACTTCCCCACATGATTCACCACCAGGTTCAGCTCCCTAACATGGAGCATCACACTCCTGCTTGTGGTCTCTTCAGGCCAGTCTGCCATTGACTGCATCCTGAAAGAATACCAGCCCCTAAGGCAGGATAGTAGGGAATTTCACAGTGTTTTTTTTTTTTTTTAATCCATTCCATTCCTTGCTCCAACCATGGAACATGGATACTATTTGAAACTACTCGTAGAGACATTAGGGAATCAATTTTAAAGAAACATAACTCAAAACATGGGAGGAGCCTCTTGCCCAACGAAGCTGAGAGCAACATCATTTGGCTAAAGTTGGAAGCACTTCAGTGTCCTACAGGAAAGCCAAGAAAGTCATATAGATCCCTCCATGGAACCACTCAACCAGGCCCTGGTTAAGTATGTGGGTTCTGGTAATTCCCCACTCAGAACTTAGGAGTTGTGTAAACCTGACAGGGTGACCCACCTTCTTTCTGCCTCAGTTTCCCTGTCTGTAAGAAGGATGATCATGAGCCTCATGTCAGAGACTGTGGACTACAGGGAGCCCTCTGAAAATGTTAGCATTCATCATCACACCTCTGCCACCATCTCCAGTCTGTGTGGAAAACCAGATATTAGCAATAGTGACCATGTGTCATGCTCACTGAGTGCCAGGCACCCACCGGGTCTGCACACATTATCTCAGTCAGTCCTCACTGCAGCTTTGTCACCCGTTATTATCCTCATTTTACTCAACAGGAACCTGGGACTCAGAGGCCTGAAGTGATTTTCCCAGGTCACATGGCCAGTGAGTGACAGAACGAGCTTTTGGTTCAGGTTGTCTGACACCAGAAAATGTGCTTTTGAACCTCACACACTGACTGTGTGGGGTGGGGTGGTGTGGGGAGTAAATAGGTTCTCTCCTGGGGCACCTTCCAAAGGTAAAAAGGTGCCTGAGGCAGATACATGAAACACACGGTTAAAAATGTCAACATCACCACAAAGACACTTACCCCCGGGAAGCAAAGGGCTGGAGATATTTCTCTTGGATGTTGGCTTTCCCACCAAGCAAAGAGTTAAGGCCCAAGCTGCCTTCTCTGCCCTCAGGCCCTTCCAGTGCTAGAACTGCTGCCCGCTGAGGACACACACCATGATCACAGATTTCAGGAATCGAAAACAATAATGTATTGGTCCTTCCCTAGCTGGTTGCAAGCTCCCTGTGCAGGTCCCAGCCAGACTGCCTACACAGATGGTCACCGCCTTCCCTAAAGCAATCCATTCTGCACTGGCGGCCAACAGGTAGCAGAGCCAGGTCTGCAGCTCCCACTTCCTGCCTCCCATCTGGGGCTCCTTCCCCACAGGTCAGACTGCCAGGAAGTAGAAGTTTTTAAAACCCACCAAGTTGTGGGAGGGGCAGGGTTTGCTCCCTGACTAGCAGATAATGACTTCTACACAATAAAATCACTTTACCAGAAATACCATCAGACTCGGCAGAGCCAGGTCACAAAGAAATAAAGTTCAGTGGAAAAAAATAGAGAGGGTTTCAAATGGCATGGGGAAAATAAAATATTTAATATGGTAAGAGAGTGCATCGGTTCTATGAGAATATCATACACTGAGGAAGAAGTCCGCACTGCTCACAAGACACATAGCCCCACTCTTAAGGGAGGAGGCTTGACTTCAATTTCAAGAGGACAGATGCAAAGGCTTTCCCTGAAGGGGCAACGCCTTTCCTTCACACCCCATAAAGTCTGCCTTGTGGGGAGTCACTAAGTCAGTGGGCATTGAGTTCCAAAGTGCTCTGCCCCCTTCATCCTCCAAAATTCAATTTTCATTCTCTAGCTTCCTCCAGATCTCTGGATGCAGAGGAGGAACAAAAAATCCTGGGTATTGTGGGATAGGATCTGGAGCACGCTCCCCCTGCTCCCTGACATTTGGGGGCAGCCCCATTATCCCCAGGGTCTAGTCTTAGGCTCTGGATGAGTTAATAGAATGCTCTTTGGAGTTTGATCCATGTGACTTTGAATTTCTGTTCTCCCTTTGCCTGCTGGTTGAATTGAGAAGGTTGCATTTTTTAGTCTCTTTTAAGTTTCTGAGTCTCTTTCCTCATGGACAAGACGGGAGGACTAACAATGCCCGCCTCAGAAGGAAGCTGGGGTATTTTGGCGTATTTATCCCTGGCACATAATCAGCACTCAGAAATTCTTTACTTGGACCTTGATCAGGGCTACTATTACTACTATTATTTATAGCATTGCTTTGTTTGTCAATAGCATCACGTCAGTATTTACAGTCCTAGTATTACTGAGCCAGGTGCAGATGGAGAATTCTTTGTCTGTAGGCCTATCGAGTCAGTAGCCTCTTGAATGAAGGTGCCTTGGAAGAGATGCTCCGTGCATGAAATACTCTTCTGCCCAGCAAAGAGACATTCAGTGCCCTGACTTTGCCTATTCTTGAGAGTTCTTGAGAAGAAAAATGCAGCAAGCATTTCTCCTTCTTTAGGGCAGTTCTGGGCAAAGCTGTCAAGGTGGCACTCTCAGTCCAGCTGTTGAGGTAGTGCTGTCAATCCAGGACCGTCCCTGATCTGCAGACATGGAAGGAGCCTCCAGAGTCTATTTTGGGGGAGGCAACACTACATCTAAGAGAGCAAGCTGCCCAGGCAGATGGGGTGAGCTCCCCCTGGTCAGCAGACCTGGGATGAGTTCCAAAGTGATTTCTCACTCTGCTCATTCTTTTTGCACATCTTTCCCACCCCTCTTGAGTTTTGTTGCCTTTAATTACACTCAGATTGAGTCATTAAAAAGGGAAAAGATGAGAAATGGAGAGAAGCGGCTTCTCTCTCCCTCACTGAGCCAGATTCCTGCTTTCCCCTCCCTCTGAGTAGTACCAAGAGGTGTCTGACCCATAAAAAATGAACATTTGCATCTTTATTCATCTTGGCTTTTAAAAAGGCAGCATCTTTTTGTTACTGCTCAGCATCTCAAGGCAGCCAGTGGCTGTATCATCATCCAAATATCTGGGAGGCCAAGTGGATTTTTAGGTCAAAATGCTAAAGGAAGATGGAGAAGAAGTGGTAATTTAAGGGGTAATTTTCATTGGGGGAGGGGCAGAGGGATTGACTTGGGTTTGGTCTGGAATTCAGAGGTGGAGTTGGGAGCCAACAACTGACCTCTGAAAAGATCCCCTCACTCCTAAGGATTTTGCAGGCAAGAAATCAACCCAGAACTTTCTATGAGGACCCCCAACTCCCCAATATAATGCAGGCTTCCCATACTTCTTTTATGTGCTTGTCTGGATATCCACATTGCCTTCCAGTTTCATCTTCCTCAGTGTAAAGTGAAGATTGTCATAAAACCTAGATCATAAAATGACTATGAGAATTAAATTGGTAAAAATAAGCAAAGCACTTAGACTCATGTCTGGCTCACTGTCATGGTACGGATGGATGCTCCTATGTTGCCAAAATTTTCTTATCAAAGGACACACCAATACCTTCTAGGAGGATGTTATAAGTATCAGGTGCCTTGAACATCAAGAACTGACACACAGTAGGTGTTTAGTGGATGTCATGTCTCTGCTGCCAGCCTCTCCCTCCCCTCTATACAGACAGGGGTCCAGTTAGAAATTTTGTACATGGACATAAAGTGACTTCTTCCCGGCCCCACAGTGGCCCTGCTGAAGCTCCTCTTGTCTAGCCTCTCTGAACTAGCTGAGAAAACAAGGCAGGTCCAAGGTTTTATGTATCATGTTCAGTTCTTGAAGTAGCATACAAACACATTGTTAAATGATATCTGGGTGGCAACTATGGCAAAAATGATGTTGCAGGAAGCCGTGCAGGTCAGCTGGAAGGTAGGAGTCTTGGGATCAAGTCCTGATTATCTCGCAACATGAATGTGAATAAGTGTGACATTTCCCAGGTCCTCTTCTGTCTGTCTATCCCAGGGAGAGGCCCTGGCCCATCTGAAGGTCACCATCATCCCTCCTGCTCTGGGAACCCTGGACTGTGGATCCATGCATAGGTAGTGGGGTGTAGGTGCCACACAGTCTTTGCTATACTCCTCACCCACAGGTGTCTCTCCTGGAACCCAGATGACCCCATGACCTGCTTGATTGCTGGGAAGTAGTAGGAATGATGCTCTGACATTTCTGATGCTAGGTAGTTTGGCAGCTTCTGCCTTCATCCTTGGAACATTCAGCATTGGGCCGTTCCCTTTGCAAATCCAGTCTCCATGGAAAAATCCATGTGCTGGATGGATCCATTTGAGGTCCAACCTGGCTAGGATCCACTGCTTAGTGTTAGCCCCAGACAGATCAGAGAAGGGGTTCTAGGTCGTTGAGTCTTACAGTTACAGGTTGACACTCAGCTACCTACAAAATTGTGAGCAGAGTGTAGCTGTTGCTTTGAGCCATAGAATATTGGAGAAGGTGGTTGGACCAGAACAAACAACTACAACCATGAAGGTGAACTGTGAATTGACATTTCCAAAGGGACTAAGGGGGTGAGGAAGTAGACCTGGATCACTGCGCTGATTGCAGATAAGTTCATCCGAAGGTTCCTTTCCCACAGGGAAAAGAAGGGTGACACAGGGAACAGCAAGAGTGTGATGCTTGGGGGTAGCAGTTATTAAGAGATGAGGGGACATTCTCCACGCAGCTTCATGATTAAAAACCAACAGTTTGCTTTGGCTCTGTCTTTTATTTTGATGAAAATGTTGCAATGTTTCTCTGTCACATGGAATCAAGGCAACCACTGCTTACTTTTCAAAGTGTGTTTGCTGACATTGTTATGTCTGTCAAATATATCCCACTTCAAATGGATAATCATTGCTTACTCTATAGCACAGTGAGGGAAAACACAAAATTTCCTCCTTTTTTGGATACTTCATTAATTGAGACTTCCTCCATCCTTGGTCAAGAGGGGGGAGTCGTCTTGGTAATTTGGAAATCAAAACAATAGGATAATTCATACCGTAACTTCTGGATCACCCACCCTCACCATAGTCTCACCCACTTTCTATTGCTGTTGCAACAGATGCCCACAACCTTGGAGGATTAAAACAACACTAAATGTATCCGGCTATCAGTGTGCAGGGTCTCACAAGCTAAATTCAAGGTGTCAGGGGGCAGAGCTGTATTTGTTCTGGAGGGTTTAGGACTGATTTCATTTTTCTGCCTTTTTCAACTTCTGGAGAATTTTCTGAGGCAGCAGCCTCCCTTCTCTCTTCCTCCATCATCAAAGCTAGCAACACTGGCTCTGAATTCCTCTGCTGCCTCCCTGTCCTCTAGTTCTGGCTCTGATTACACTGGATTCACCTTGATAATTCAGGATAATCTCCCTCATTAAAGGTAAGCTTATTAGCAACCTTAATTCCACATGTAAAATTAATTCCCCCTTTGTCGGGTAAGGTAGCATAACATATTCACTGTTCCAGGCACTAGGAAGTATGCATTTTGGGAAGCTATTTTTCTGTCCTACCACCTACCCTATGACCCTCCATCCCAATGTGGGCAATCCCAAGGACTATATTATCCTATGGAGAGCTTTTTCTAGGGGAAAACCAAGTAAAATAAGTCCAGATTTTTTTCTTTTAGGTTTTAGACGTTTGAACCATGATAGAAGGTATAGTGATAATGATCACTAGTAATAATGATAAACACGGAGCATGTGTAGATTGTTTGATAATTAGTCTCCCTCCCACACGCAAGGAAATAAAGATCATTTGAGCTCAGAAAAGAGAGGAAGGCTTGAAGTAAACCCTGTTGATTCTATGGAATGTCTAGAGAATGTCTGTCAGGGACCTGTGTTCTGTCCCTGCCAGGCCAACTAGTGACATGTTTGAAGTAGATGAGCAGTTACAAGAAGTCACGTGGGTTGAAGGCACAAAGATGCCCCACCTGAGAGGAGTGTCTCCTACCTTACAAGCACAGTGAATGCTCCTCCATGGCATGAGAGCTGCCAACTACAGGTGCCTTCATGCTCTGTCTAGATCATGAGGACTTCAGCCAAGTCCCTTCAGAGTCCCATAGTCTTGGGGTGCTATAGAGGAGTCACTGGACATTCTTCATGCCCTCAGCAGAGGAGTAGGAAAGTATCTATAGATACAACCAGTTGACCTCAAATGGATTTGTGGTGAAATAAGAGAATAAGACAGATGCCCAGTTGAACCACACCCCTGCAAATCAGGTGGGCATGGAGAGATCCTGGCATAAACTGGGAAGTGGGGAGTGATGGACAAGGACCAAGGGAGACAGCAGCTACTAGGATTGAGAGGACATGGCTGGTTCTGGACCAAATGTTCCCTTATTCTCACATCCCCTCGAACTTGAATGTTCAGGAAGAAGTTGGAGGCATAAAACCAAAATGAACTAGAATTAAGTTTTCATTACCAATGGGTAGAGCAGAACAAAACATGCAATTTCGCTATAGAAACACTATAGAAAATTAGATAGTCTGTGCTTCTGAATTTCTGTGACCCCATAGATCAGACCTACTACATAGAAACATCAATAGCTGTGGTCTCATTATCTCACGCACAAATGGCATTTTGTAAATCCCCAATCATTGCCAATTATAGTCTTTGGTTTTTCAAGAAAACTGTGGTTTCAAGAGCTGATGTTCATATTTTGAAGATGAGGAAACTAAAGCTAATGAGGTCAATGGAGACTCTAAAGCTCGCCCACGAGCAAATCAGGATTGAACTCCGTTTGCTCAGAATTGCCTTCTTTCCAAGTTCTCGGCTTCCATCTCCTCTTCACTCCCCAGGAAGGCACCTCTGCATTAAGAATAGATGAGTTCTTGGGCTTCCATCCTGCCATCTGGTGGTGAGACCTTGAAAAGGCTGCCTGAGTCTTGTTTCCATGTGGGTCCAGAGACCAGTTTTGTTGTGAGGTTGTTATTGGATGTAGTCATGCTTGAGAACTTCAAAGTGAAATATATATGACCATGTCCACGTGTATCATATTATTACATATTATGTATTACATTTGACATTACAGATCATAGCTTATATAGATTATCATTATCATTATTTTTTTGCCAGCTGGAATATTTGGGAAGATAAACTATAAGGAAGTTTCTTTTTGCAGGTTGGATAGTCTACCGAGAAATGAGAGATTTCATTTCAGTGTGAAATCAGGTACTGCCTTACCTATTCTGAAGGCACAAAGAAGAGCTTGCCTTACATCCATCGAGCCCTGAAATTGCAGCTTTAGCATTAGATCTATAATCTAGAGAGGAAGGTCTCTGACAACCTCATCAGACTGCTGAATTTCCTCTTCACCTCCAGGGAATGGATGTTCTTTCTCTTTCTCTTTTTATTTTTCCAGTTTACATTAATGAAGGGGAAAGACACACATCACACACACGCGCGCCTCTGCATGCTGAGGCTTCACTCCACTGGGACATCCATCCTCAAGAATAAGGAGCTTAATTAGTTCAGGAGAGTGAACTGGTGGGAAGAAGGAGAAGAGGCAGACAACTCAATTCTCCTCAAAATGTCAGTCTTGTGTTTTGGAGAAACTATGGTTGACATGGGACATTGTCATGAATTCTTTGTCCACTGACAGACTCGAAGTTTCAGGGAAGTCCTCCCCTCCCTTGCTGGATGTCATTCTTCTGAGATGAATAGCAAAGAGTGGAATGGTGACCTCTTGGTATAACAGCTGCTGCCACATACCCACTGTGCATCCACCTCCCCCTCTTTGCTTCTGCAACTGTTCATCTAGGCCTTCATCCAATGCACTACCACATATTCTAGGTGCTGCTTGGTACCCATGTGACCGGTTCTGGGACCAAAGCCTTGTCCTGGGCCACAATGACTGGTGTAGGGATAGACAGGAGAACCATTAGCCCAGTGAGATGGGAGACTATGACTCTAGTCAGGGGCACTAGTAAGGAGATATTTATCCTACAAGAAACAGAGCTGTTGGCATTTGAGTCTAAGGTACAGACTTCTTGGATCTACTGATTTTTTAGAAGCTCCCGCTTTATACTGTCTTATGGTGTGTGTCTTTCCCTGATTCCTAGGTAGTGTCTCCCATTCTGTTTCTATGGGTCTATTCCAGGTCTAATCCAGAACAGGAGTTCCCATCTTGGACCCCCATACCCTCAACTTACTGAGATGGATACTGCTGAAGTGATGAGACAGATCTATAGATCCTCTGGATTTTTCCCTCAACATATTAGGTAAAATAAACTTGAACAAAAGTCAATCTGTGCTGTAAGTGATCACAGGTAATATTATAGGTAAAGATAGAGAAAATAGTAATGGTTCCTAGAAATGTACAATCCTCTAAGATTCAGAGAGAAAGACGATAAATCTGGAAAGAGGAGTAGTTTTTTGCAACATAGACTGAAGAGCAATTCATTGAGTAAAAGGGGTGGCATGTGCAAAGGTACTGTGGCAGGAAGCAGGCAAATGTGTTCAGAAAACTACTGCCAATTAGCCCCATTCGACTCAGGTGTAGAATGAAGTAAAGTGGTGAAGAGATTGGAAAGGGATCAGGTCAAGAAGGATGCTGAATGCCAAGCTAAATAGTTCAGCCCATGGGTGATGTTTCCCAAGTAAGTCGCCAAGGCCACCCTCCAAATACATACATACTCATTCACCTGCTAATAATTGATGTTTTGGGAATGAAATTCTCCTGTATTGACTAAAAAAATCTCTCATGTGGGGTCCCAGAGCCTGTGTTTCCTGCATGTATTCTAGTCATTCCTACAAAACAAATCACCCAGGAGATCTTCCATAGGTAGTAAGGATCCTCATGCTTCTTCTTCTGTGTTCTCATCCCACATTAGGTACTAGAGTTCCATGCAAACAAGATTGTCACCCTGTTCCTCCCACCCTCTGCCCCATGCCCTAGCCATCCCTATTTTCTCCTCAACACAAGGTTATTCATCTCTTAAAGGCAGTTCAAAACCAAATTCTCCATGACACCATCCATAAACATTAGGTCTCAGCAGAAATGTTCTCCTCCAGACATTTCATGGGCCCCTCCCCCATGGTGTTACCAGAAGCACGACATGCTTTCCACCCCCAAATGGACTGCAAGTTCCCTGTGGCCAGGGGTTCTCAAGGATCTGTTATATATTGGGCACATCATTTTCCCAACCAGCCCATGGAGTTGCTTCAACCATCCCCCTTCACAGATGTGGAAATCAACCAAGGCAGCCTGGGGTGGGATGCAGAAGGACCCAGACTAGGCATACAAGGAGGAGGCTGCTACTCATTGACCAGCAGCCTCTAGCGGGAGGGACCTCCAGCATGAGGCCGTGTTCCTGGGTCGGTGCTCACTTACCACACATCCTGAGGAGTCCACCTGGCGGTCAGACACGCACTTGAAGTTTCGAGTGCAGCCTCCATTATTGCGAGAACAGTCACGAACTGGCCCAAAGGAGGACAGCAGGTCATTGATGGTTTCAAAGTAGGTGGACAGCATCGCTTCTTCCCTTGGAGAGAAAAGGGATGGTTAAACGCCAGGGCATTGGCATAGTTGCACTGAACACTTTTAATGTGTAAGTACTACGTTTGAGAATGTCTTTGATTTTAGGTCTACTCCAGGAGACAAAACCAATGCATATCTTTAAAGCTGAGAAGGGGGAAAGAAAACTACCAAGGCTGTCACAGAATGTGGTGTTTATTTTATTTTTTATTTATATATATTATACATCATTTCAGTCCCTGGGGGTCATACACCACCTCCCCTTCCCACCCACTCCAGCTGGTCCCCATACTCCCCTTGTGCAGTTTCATTTGGTTGACCATATATTAGTGAAGCCATTTGGTTTCTGTCCCTTTCTATCTGGCTCATTTCTGCTAGAATGATTTCTTCTAGGTACATCCAGGTTTCCATAAATTCATCAAATTTGTCATTTTTAATTGATGTGTAATACTCCATTGTGTATATATACCACATCTTTTTCATCCACTCATCTGTTCTGGGGCATTTGGGTTGTTTCCATGACCTTGCAATTATAAATAGTGCTGCAATAAACATCCGAGCACAGGTGTCCTTTTGTACCCACAGAATGTGGTGTTTAAATCCAGCTCTGATAAAGTGAAACACACATGGAATTCTGTACCCTCTGTTTCATTAATCATCATTTTGGAAGGCAAGTGTGAGATTCAGTTAACCAAAATAAGAACTGTGGCTTAGGAAGGTGAGGTGTCCTGCACCCACACTTTGATATGGCAGAAGAGAAATGTGTCACAAATTCCATTCAAGTTCAAAAAGAAAGTTCTCCCAACTCCTCAACGCTTAGTTTATAGAACGTGCTTTTGCTGATCCCAGTTCTCCTGCTAGCAACGCTGCAGAAAGGCACCTGCCCATTATCCCGACTGTATGTACAGAAATTAAAACTCACCTACAGGGCCGGGCGCAGTGGCACATGCCTTTAATTCCAGCCTAAGAAGGAAAGCCGAGACTAGGAATCGCTTGAGTCTGCGGGTTCGAGACCCACTCAGGGCAACATAGGAAGACCTAGTCTCAATAAATAGCTGGGTGTGGTGGCATGCACCTGTAATCCCAGCTACCTGGGAGGCTGAGGCTAGGCATCGCTTGAGTCCGTGGTACTCCAGGCAACATGAGCCTGCAGTTCCCTGGGCAACATAGCGATACCTAGTCTCAAAAAAACAAAACAAAACAAAAAAACCTCACCTACAAATCACACAGTCTGCGAAGAGCAAAGCCAAAACACAAACACAGGACTATGAACCCAGGTACCCTAGAACTCTGTTTCCCACTGTTACATGCAAGGCACACCACCAAGACTGGAAAAATTGTGATTCCCTCTAAATGAGTTTCCCAAGAGATAAGATTGGACTAGACGCTCTAATCCACGGAGCTCCCAAAATTCTCTAAAATGAGAACTAGACATGGAAGTTTCTGGATGTTGCTTTCTGAAGAAATGGGCCCCCAATGGGCTCTTAGCATTGATGTATCCATGATGCCTGCAGTGGCAGGAGATGGTAAAGGGGTACTATGGGTAATGAGAAGAGACCCTCTATTCATCTATGATATGTAACTCATGAAACACAGAAGAAAGGAGATGCCTATGGATACACATGTACCAAGAAAAGGCCACTGGGCACCACTGGTGGTGATTCTGGAACATTCTCATCCCTTCTTCCACTGATCCTCAGGCTGGGAACCTCAGCTATTTACTCAGAGAACTCTAGCTATTTACTGTCTCCAGTCTTATCCTCTTTGGCCCCACATTTCATATTAACTTCCAGTAAATGCAGTAAATCCCCACTCTAGCGAGACACCCCATGCATTAACATTCTCTGGTCCTTATAGAAGAGACTCTAAATTGGCTTATTGACAGTCAAAGCTCCTCATAATCCAGCCCCTGCCTGACCTCCTGTGCTCCCTCTGCTACCACAAGCCTCTTCACATCCTCTAAACACACTATACTGAGAAGTGGCCCCTGAGAACAGACTCTGAAGTGGAGAATCACATCCAAGGAGGTAAGGTGGTCTCTTGGGATCCACTTGCAGGTGGTGAGTAAGATGACCGGACATAGGAAGGACTGACCTGCAGTGCGTTTGATGCCATGTGGCTCAGAAGCCTCCACTGATTCCAAAGAGAACTCTGGAGCTGGGATGGCCCAGTGAAGGTCAAAGACCCAGGTCCCCAGATCACCAGAGGGGGGTACCCTAGGGTGAGGCAGTTCTCTGTAGCTGAAGGTTATAGCCAGTGAAGGATGCAGCTGTGAGCCTCCACCATGTGAAGGGCAGGTGGGTCAGCCCTAAAGAAAGAATCTAAGTGCAGTATGTACCTTTCCACTGAATAATCAGCCATGCTTATTCCTGTCTGGAGGCTTAGTTTTAGCCTTTCTCCCTGGCAAAATGCTAAATTTATTCATTCATTCATTCATTCATTCATTCATTCATTCACTCAATCACTAATCCCTATATTGCATATGACTTTTGGTACCTTCTGCACTCCTGGCACAATTCCAGAGGTTGGGGGTACAGCAGTGTCACCGGGCTGTCCTCCTTTCCATGGTGCTTACCATTCCCTCCATGAAATCATATCTACTACCCTAATCATCATTGATTCCTTTACCCATGGAGTTGTTTCTTGAAATCTATTATCTTAATGGTCTTAAACATTCGTTCTGTCATTTCCTGGAAAACCTGTAGGTTTTTAGAATGAAAGAGTCAGGATTTACTTGTCCTTCTTTGGTTCCCAGCACCAGGACTGGTAAGAAGGTATGGTAAGCAGCACTTTTCAAGAGAAATAAAGAAAACACCAGAAAGCAAGGCTGTAGCCTCCACTAATCAGTAGTTCTACAAGAGTTTCTCTCTGTCCCAACTCTGAATTCTCATTCTAGACCCTCCAAACTCAGGGCTGAGTACAGGACAAACAGCAAGCTACCTGGTGCCTTCACTTCATGTTCTAACTTTGTACAAAGTGAGGCCAGGGTGACAGGTAGGTGAAGAAGGAGAATTAACAAGTCCCAAATGGAAGTTCTTGGGAAATTTGCCACTTTTGAATTGTGGAAAGAGTTGAGGATCCTGGGAAGACATTAAAGGTGCTAAAATATTAATATCCTCTGTGGGAGAGGAAGAAATAGAAAGTGAGGAGATAAAGACAGAAGAAGGGACTATTTGAGAAAGTGTGAGAGCAAGGAAAGAGATAAGCATGTAAAGAAATTGCTAGAAAAAAGAGAAAAGTACCTGAGAGGCAGAGATATAGGTATCTAGAAGACAGACTGATGTATAGCTAGATGGTAGGTGAGATAAATGTACATCAGACAGACAAACAGATGAACGGATGGACCAATGGACAGATGGACAGACAGACAGACAGACAGACAGATAGATATGAATGAGATGGATGTAGAGGTGGATGAGTAGGTAGGTAGGTAGGTAGGTGGGTGGATGTAAGGAAGGATGGATAGATAGAGACAGAAACAGAAATAGTAACTACCAGAGGGGTGAGATATAAAGGGATATTTAAGATGAGGCAGTTGGCACCAGAGAAAGCAGGTAAAGAGACATAAAAATAAAGAGCTAGACTAGGAGAGAGGGAGAAACAGGAGTAAGAAACATAGATATTAAAAAAGAAACAACAAATAACACAGAACAACCTGTATGTAAATGGGGGGAGCATAAAGGTAAGAAGGGAGGTGGAAAAAGGAGGGAGGGGTAGAGGGGTTGGGGAGAGAGGTGAAGAAAGACAGAACGGAAATGACAGAAATGACGAGAAAGATACTACATGAGTGGAAAATGATACAGACACAGAGAGTAGAATCAGAAGAGCAGAGAGCAACAAAGAGAAAAGCAAAGTAAACAAAGAATGTCACCTTCCAGTGGAACCAGGAGACAGCACAGGTTATACAAATAAGGAGGCTGTTAGCCTTTAAAAGGATTGATTCGGCATAAACATCAGTTACAGAAGGCGAACATTCTTTAAAACACAAAGACCTGACACAGAGGTTGTTACCGAGTCTAGAGAAATGATTGTGTCAGGCTGGGAAAATGAAGAATCTGGGCACAATGGGGGAGGCGCTGAAGGCAGACACAGCATTTTCTTAACCCAAAGATTCTGTCACTCATCACAGTTGCAGAGTCCAGGCCCCAGCTGTCAGGGAGTGGAGGTAGAGGGACTGACACTGGAGGGGGAGGTAGGCTGCTTTCACAGGCACTGTGCCAGGAACTGGTCTGGATAAGTGTCACTTTTCAGAAATCCCCACCGTCACCAAGGTCATCTTCATCATCTGTTATATCAAGGACACCTACCATGTGCTGCCTCTTTTGGTTTCACGATGGTCCCAAGAGGCATCCATTATTCACTCCCATTGTGCAGTTGGAGGCTTTGGTGTATTGGGGAGCTATATTACTGTCCTGGCTGTGGAACCCTGAGGCCAGGGTGTGTATGCAAGTCTGCAATCCAGTCCTGTCCCCTCTAGGCCATAGGCAAACTAGCCCATTTTGCTCTGTGCTCTTGAATACGAGTTCTCATCATGGAAAGAGCTAGAAACCCTATTCCATTCCTCTGTATCCTAGAGGAGGAAGAACCAGTAAGGCAGCCTGTGCAACATTTGTGTAGCTCCCAGTGATGTTTCGTGGCCTTTGCATGTACACTAGCCTCCAACCATGTTGGAACAAAAAGGGGGGTGACCCAGATGTATCCATTGCTTAGAGATCAATGACAAAGACCACAAACTGGGCTATTAGAAACAACAGTGACTCAAAACAATGTGTCCTCTAACAGCACTGGAGGTTGAAGGGCCAAAATCAAGGCATCAACTGGCACACTCTTCCTCTAAAGGTTCTAGGGGAGAGGGCTTCCGTGCCTCTGCATAGCTACCCCTGGCTCGTGGTAAACCTCGGCATCTCTTGGCTTACAGCTCCATCACTTCATTCTCTGGCTCCACTGTGACCCGGCATTCTTCCTTTTCTCCTCTTACAAGGCCACCATCTGTTGGATTTAGTGCTCACCCTCATCGATTATGACCTTATCTTAATTACATCTGCCAAAGCCCTATTTCCAAATTAGCTCACACTCTGAGGTTCTGGGTTGGCATGAATTTGGGGGAGATGCTCTTTAGCTCACTGCACATTGTACAGAGGAAAGCCTTGAGCTTTCTCAAGGTGGGACTCAATCCCCAAGTCCTTGGCTCTTCCCCTAGGATTCTCACATCACATCAGCCCTGTGTTGTAGCCTCTGAATCTCAGAAGCACAGCATGATGAAGTCCTGCTCCACATGATCTGTGCTTTCACTTGAAAAGAGAAAAGACAAAATTAAGTCCCCAACACTGACAGGGTCTTTGCAGATGTAAAAACCTCAGGCCTTTCCACACATTTTCTCTCAACCACTCTGCAGAACAGGGGGTAGTAAACTTTTCTACATATGGATCCATTGTGAATATTCTTGCAAATCATCATCATGTGTGTATTTGCCAGACATCCAGTCTCTGTACAAAGATTTGCAAATCATCCCTGTACACAAATCTGCATGGACGATACAGAGGCAACTACAGGTCATGTGCCATGACAACATGCACAACGTAAAGAATGAGAAGTGGACATGGTTGTGTCTCCATAAAACTGGACTAAGAGAAAAAGTCACAGTGGACTCAATCGCTCATTCCTGTTTTCCATGGGAATTAGAATGAGGATTTGAGCCCAGGCAGGTCCAACCCAGAACCCACATGCTCTCTCCTTCTGAACCTCAGTCTTTCTTTCTGTAAAATGGAACAGCATCCTGTAGCTCCCAAGCTCTAAGGCAAAATCAGTGAAGAAAGAAAGCAGTGACATATGGCCCAGCAATCTGTTTTCCAAACTTTAAAGCCCAAAGCAATTCCATTTACTGTTCATTCATTCAGCAATGATTTGATCACCTCCTGCATATCAGGTGAGCTGACCATGACCATGTGGCTTTGTTTTGCCTCTCTCTGCTTCTGCTTCTGCCCGTTAAGTCCAGAGATTGCCCGAGCTCTCACATCCTCATTCTTCTTCTGATAAATCTGGTTTCAAAACTAAGCCAGCCGGGTCCCTCCTGGCTGGGAGAGGCTGCCACGACTGGCCACCTGGTCGGTCAAGTGCAAATGCATCACCTGGGTGTGTTGGCTGAGCCCCACAGTGGGAGAGCATTAGGCAGGGCACTGGGAACAGATGCTGACATGGCTGCTGTTAATAAACACCAGGAAAGGTCTGTGTCACTCAGAGCGAAGTGTGAATGGATGACTCAGGACTCAGACAGTGACAAGCACTGGCTGACTAATCACTCTCTGTAACAACTGGGCAGCCTTGTTTACGGGCTCCCTGGGAGGGCTGAACCCAGGATAATGCCTGCTGAGAACAGAGCTGCCTCCCTCACCAACCCCACCTTGGACACAGAGCCTTCTGGGCCCCCAGCAGCCTGAGCAGCAGTGCTGAAAAGAGACAGTTTATCTGGAGTCAGAAGGCCCAGCTTTCCTTTCCATGACACCTGGGACAAGTCCCTTAAGCGAGGAACCTCCATTTTCCCATCTGAAAAGTGGGGCTATTAACATACCCTCCTGCTAGCAGACTGCATTAGCATGAGCAATAAATTAGGTGCTGTATGTAACGTGCCCTCCATACAGAAAGTGCTCCATAGTTAGCATCTTCTGGGAGTTCCATGAAGTCACAAGCACAGTGCCATGGGAACATGAGGGCTTAGAGCAGGAGGACCTGAACCCTATACCATTCATTTATGTCTAATTATGTCACTTATTTCTAATTGACCCTGGGTCCTGGATTGGCTCCTGGGGAAACAGGAACAGATGGGACAGAACAAGTGGTGTTAGGGCAAAGGAAGACCAAGTTCATGAGCGCCGTAACAGGGGTCAAAGACCACAGGGAAGAGGCTTCCATCTCAGACCTTGAGAATGAGCTTGGAAAACTTTTTGGAAGAGGAGATACTGGGCCTGAGATAGCAAGGATGAGCAGGAATTAGCCAAATGGAGGGTGGTGTGAGATGAGGGTATTCCAAAAGAACAAACAGGTTCAGGTCTGAAGGCAGGTAGGGAGAGACCTTAATTGGGACCCTCAAGTGATGCAAGGAGCTGTAGTGTTGAGCTGGAGTAGGGAGAAAGGGCAGAAGAGGCTGTCGGGATATGGACCACACAGGGTTTTGTGCACCAGGTCTTGGAGATTCTGCCCTTTACCTTGGGCCCCACAGGGTTCTAACAGCAGAGTCTGCTTTTACGGAGACCAACAGCTAGATCAGTATTTTATGAAAATCTTGATGGCTAGCACAGCGACAACAAGAATAATATTTCATGCTTACTGTGTATTCTTCAAGCCATGAAATGTGACATGCATTACAGGTGTCAGTCTACTTAATCCTCATAAAATGCCAATGACGGAAGCCGTTTCCCACAACCACTTTATAGAAAAAAATGAGGCTCCATTTGGACAATCAGGTTATTTTTAGACCAGAGGAAGATAATAGGGGGACAGTGTTAGGACAGTGGGTGGCACACGGCTCCTGCTGTGCAGCTTAGAGAGCAGGTGTGTCACAGGCAGGGTGAGCTGGCACAGCCAGCGGGAAGCAGAGGTGGGCTTTTTCTAAAGCGGTTGAGCCCAGGGACACTTTCTCCCAAGCCCCTGCTGCCGCTGGTCACTGCAGGAGCAAACTGGGGAGAGAAGAACATCTTCTGGGAGGGTCGCAGAGGAGGTCAGTTTCCAGGGGAGATCCTCACACTGCCTGGGAAGGTCATAAGAACAAAACCCCTGTGTGTTGGGCACTTGAACTTAACGTGGATTAGCTCATCTGATTCTTGCCTAACTTGAACTTAACGTGGATTAGCTCATCTGATTCTTGCCTAAGCCCTATGGGATGGCGGTCGCCTCACCCCCATTTGATTGACTGGAAAAGAACTGCACACACTTCCATCTAGGGACTGGCACTCACAGAGGCGGGGGTGGCTCTGGCTCACACTGAGTCCCAGTGACTTTGCTGAGTTCTGCTCCCAGGTGGCTGTTTCCAGTCCTGACAGTGCCCTGCCTTCCTCCTTAAGAGGCCCCCCAGGAGGTTCCGGGCCTGGCTCTCCAGCTGACAGCTTCCTCCTTCCTCCAGCAATTATGGTGGGCACTGATTCAGGTCAAGTCATAGATGTCCATGCTGAGAGGCCCAAGGATGCTTGGGAGTGGCTGTGTCTTTGAGTATCTTTCAAGCTTCCTGTGTGCTGAGCTTCCTCCTTGCACATCCTCCAGCGTGCTGGATGTGCCACAGCTGTCCTCTGAATAAACACAGTTGGTGGAGGAAGGGGAGGAGGCACAAATGAGGCCCATCAGCTGTGCGGTCTTGGGAACAAGGAGAAAATGATGGTGAGTGCCCGCTACCCATCTGTGATATGGTGACAGTTATATTCAACTCACAGGGTCGCGGCCAGGACTCCATGAGACAAAGGACCCCACAGCCCCTCCTTCCTTCTAGTTCCCCACAGGGCCCCCCATCAGAGGCTGCTGTCTGTCGAACATGCATTTGTTCATTTCGCAAATATTTACCCGACATTCTCCAGGGCGACTGGAGGTTAAGTGTGAAGAAAAGAGCAAAACAAATAAGGATTTTTATTCTTCTGGATTTTAGAGTCTAGTTAATTTCAGAGAATGGACAAGTCCCTGATTCTAAGTCAGTGCCTATATCTATGTCGGTTGCTATCTACATGTATATGCGTATGCCTACAATGACATCTATTTTCATGTTTATTGAAGACTTCAGTGTATACACACCTGTATCTATACCTATACCCCTAGTGTCCACACATCTGTATCTATACCTGTACCTACGGCCCCAATGTCTACACATCTATATCTGTACCTGTACCGATGTCCCTAATGTCTGCACATCAGTATCTATACCTACTATCTATATTCAGATGCCACTAACAGTATCTGCATCTAGAGCTATCATTATAAACTGTGATGGACACTTTTCAAACACACGGCATTATGTGAGCATATGGCAGTGGGGCTAATCCATTTGGAAGGACATGGGGGAAGCAGATGACCCAGGTTTTGAAGGCAAACCAGCCATTGAAGCTCCATGACACATGGGTTTGCCCAGGAGTGTTGGGGGGTATTGCACCCCCACTCTACCTCACACCCATGGTGACCCATGGGTCCCTTTCATCCCTGAAGCTATCTTCCCTCTGGCAAAAGTCACCAGTTAGGATTACTCAGTCAGAGAAAGTCTCCCCCTCCCCCTCTTTCTCCTGCCCCTTGCAAATCCCATCATGGCATTAAAATGGAAAGAAAAAAGTTTGGTGACAAAATGCTGAGGCTGCAGCCGGCGAAACACCACCATGGAATCATCTAGAGCTCCTCAGGCTCTCATCTCAGAGAGAAGCCCATGAAGATGGGCTCTGAGGTGGGGTGGGGGAGGGAATTGGGTTCTCAGGGTCCTTTGCTAAGAAAGGTCAGTGGAGAGGGGACACCCTTGGCCCTGGGGAAGGGGAGGAGCTGGTGTACTTGCAAAGGCAGAGGGCTGCCTGGAGCTAGCAGAGCCCACCATTTCAGAGGAAAGGGAGCTGAGGGCTCTGGCAGGAAGGGGGCCAGCTGAAGGTGCTAGCTGTGGTGCCAGGTCCTGAAATTGGACGTGAAAAGAGAGTAGGACGTCTCTCGTGCCAGCAAGTCAACAAAAACAAGCGGTACTTTTAAAATCCGGCTTCTTCCCCACCAGGTTCTTCCCACCCAGGCAGCAGTGGCAAGACTCACAAGGCAACTTAAACAACAGGATTATTAACCAGGAAAACCAGAAGTCACTAAGGCCTCAAGCGGCCAGTTGCCTTACCCCACTCACTGTTCAGTTCCAAAGTCCCAAAACACTCCCAAGATGAAGGCGGCCTTTCAAACAAAGAAGCACATGTCCAAGATGGGGTCCTTCCTGCCCCTCCGAACCTAGACAGGCATTTCACAAAATCTAGCTTTTCAACAGACACAAATTCAAGATCCAAGCTTGCCAATTCTTCCTAGTTCCAAGATCACCAAGCTCAAGTTCTCCAAGTTCCAGTCTTTTCTCCCTTCCCTTCCCTTCCCTTCCCTTCCCTTCCCTTCCCTTCCCTTC
>PVHY01009334.1:14333-57040 GCA_004024945.1 Uropsilus gracilis | reverse complement strand
GCCTTGCCCCAAAGTCCCAATCCATCCTTTCCTTCTTCTGTCCCCAGATTCTTACGAGACATCTATCTATCTATCTATCTATCTATCTATCTATCTATCTATCTATCTATCTATCTATCTATCTATCTATCTATCTATCTATCTATCTATCTATCTATCTATCTATCTATCTATCTATCTATCTATCTATCTATCTATCATCATCTATCTATCTGAATGTATATATATGAAACTCATATATATGAGTCATATATATATATGTATATCAACATATATGTGAAATTCAATTTCATCCTCACAGACTCCATTGTGACCAAGGCCTCATAGAAACTTATAATGATACCCCAAATGTTTGTTTAGTGATAGTTTTCTAAGTACTTTATGATGGGTCAATTACATCCCTTCATGCTCCATATATTATAGTTATATGTTTCTTTTTGTTCCCTTTTCCTGTTTTGCATGATGAGCTTACAGACCATTCTTCTAACACTAGACCCTAAATAGTTACTGGTAAACAGTAAGTGAACAGGTAAGCACATACATAAATATAGATTTGCTAAAGTTTTTCGTGATACTTCCAGAGGGCTTATAAATTAGTTCATTTAGAAGACCACCGTATGTGTTTTCTTGTACTCTGTATTGTTTCAAGTATAGGTTTGTTAGCTTATAGTGAAGAAAAAAGAATACTCTAAAAGATAAACTGGTATTAGTCATGGCATAAAGTAAATGGTAAGTAAAAGTAGGACATAAAATTGAGTCAGATATAAAAGTCAAGGTGTTAACTATTTGTCTTCTGGTGCCATGATATAAACTGTCCGACTGACACTGTGAATGTGGGAAATTTCTTGGTGTCTGTTGTTGCCTACAATTTCTTCTAGTCTAAATTGAACATGTCTGCCACATTTGCCAAGTTTTTGAGGCAAACTTTATGAATAGTTTAAAATTACTGGCCATTCGCTAGAAGCCTCCTCTTCTTACCTCTCCTCAGAGGCATTCCTCAAAGCTCATTTCCAGCTTTGATACAATTGTACTAAGTTATACTAATTGGTACATTCTATTCCACATGTTTGGAGCTAGTTATATTGGAAGATAAAGTGCACATTTGCATAAATGAATATGTATCAGATGCAAATAGTACACAAATATGTGCCTGTGATTTATTGGATAGAAAAACTTACTTCACAGTGCACCCAAAAATATCTTTACACTTTGACTAAAGGAAGATTTACTCAATTCTATTTTACTGGAATTTTTGTGTGCAAAATCTTTTCCAATATTAAAGAAAATGGTCAATATAGAATTCTAGCTGCCATGTATGAAAATTGAAATATCTGGACTTCTTTATACACTGATCTGTTGACTCCATTATAAATATATATATATAAATAGCTAATTAATACTTTACTTTAGTCATGTCTGTTTTATTTTGTTGTTGTTAAAGATATGGGACATTATTAAAAGTTTTAATCTCCCTGAACCTCAATTTTCTTATCTGTAAAAAATAATAGATTTATTGCTTCTTTTTTAGGAGAAATCATTATGTAAATGTAAAGTTATTTTTATTGGACCTAGTTGAAAACAGGTAAGAAAGAGAAACTGATGTGTCAGGAGTAAATAAGTCAATATATATAATTTATTTTCCGGTAGGGGAAATAAATATGATTGTAGAGCAAACCTAATATCTCTTCCCATCAACATAGCAAAATGATTCATTTGGAGAATCCTAATCTCTGCAATAATCAAATATTTAAATAACCACTTTTGGGGTGTCTTCTATTGGTCAGGTATTGCTTTAGATGTTAGGCACACATTGTGCACAAGAAATAAAAAAATCCCTTACTGAGTAGAAGTTACACTCTATAGTATGTGTGCATATATATATAAATACAGATATGCTTAGAGGATACATATATAAATATAAACATACATACATATATTCCAAGGACTATATGTATACACACATATACATTCATCCCTGTATGGGTATACATAGAGAGATAAGAGAAAGATTGCTTTCAATTGCTTACAATAAACCAAACACTATGGTAAGAGTTGTATGTATATCATTGCATTTAATCCTTTGCAAAACCCCGAAAATTATATTGTATTAACTTGAATTTCATAATCAAGACTCAGAGAAAAAAACTTGTATTCTGAGGTCTAAAATCTACTAAATTATAGAGCAGGCTTAAATATATTATATAAGGATCACAATTTCAAACAGTTCCTTTTAACTGGAAGGATGCATGCACGTAGGGTGAAGAACAGTTTCTGTTCCAAGAGCAGAGACCACTAACCCTTTTACTAATAGTATTTGCTTTGAAAAGCCAGATCATCCAAGATTTCCTGATTTCTAATATTAAGAACTATGCCTCTCTATGTGGATCTCCATTAACTAATTAGTCTAATAATACCCTCTACATTTTTAGTAGCTGGGACTATTGAACTTCCAATGAGTCAACTTTCCTGGTTTTGTAGACTTTGGTCTTTCTATTTTAAACTGACATTCCCTTCCTGGTTTCCTGAATTTAATAGACTTCCTGGGTTTTCTGGAAGTCATTCATTCTTGCATTTTATAATTAACAATAAAAAGGCTTGGATTAGTATCCACTAGATCAATTGTAGGTTTGAAATTTAAAAGAAAAAAAAATGCAGAGTCACTGCAACTCTACAATCACTAGTTTTCTTTGGTTTAGTAGTCAACTGGTTTAAATTATTTTCTCTTGTGTTTGCGTAACAGCATGTGTGTGTTTGTTTAATAACCTCCCTAGATCTGGCTGTGACAGCTATTATAATTTTGTAATTGAGGTTGTTTTTCAACTTGATAATATATTTACTTATACATATATGTGTAGGCCCAATATATACATATATACATTAAGAAATTTATATGTATATGTATATGTTTATTTATATATACACATACTATCCTTTTAAATTTTCTTTAATGTTTATAATATATTGTTTATTTTATATTTATAAAAGAAAATATAGATAAATACAAGGGGGACAATCACCAACAAAATCTCACTGTCCAGACAGTAGCCCTCATAGATAATTTTACTAACTTATACACTCATTGCTATCTTTATTATGGCATCATATTGATAACACAATATGAACTGATTTCTTCAATCAGTCATTGAGTCCATGCTGACTGTATAATGTTTGTCAATTAGAGCAATCATTTCACTAAACTGCTGTTCAACTAAATTGAACGAAAATCCACATCCAAGTGCTGTAAGTGCAAAATATATGGGTAATATTATGTTATGTATTATATGTGTTTTATATATAAACGTCCAAATAAAACTTATCTCTTACATTAAATATTGATTCAAGATGTTAATTAAATGGAGCAATCGGTATTCAACATAACTGGTCATGGGACATTTAGGGAAAGTGAGCTATCAAAGGTATTAATTTGGGAAGAAGTAAAAGACAAAATTAATACTGGGAAATAATTTAAAATCTGGTTGGTACATTTTTAAATGTGAGCTATTTTGGCAGCAATTATTTCCATTTATGTTTGTACTGAAATCAGTTCTTTAAAAAATTTAGTCTGTCTTATGACTTATTAAACCTCCTTAACTTCCCCTCCCCATTTCACATTATTCTTTCTATTTTTCTTCTTTAAGAAAATTTTTTGATTAACAAAACCCTCTATCATACCTATTCTGTTTCTGACACTCAGTAAAAGCCACCGAGGCCCCCTTCTCAGCTGGCAAAAATTTGGGTAGGATCTGCAGCAAATTGTCCTGCTTTCATCATGTGTGGGAAGACTATTCTCTATGGCCCTCATGTGTTTCTGCAAATATCACAAGCAGCGGCTTGCAACTTTTGTTCCAGACTATCTTTTCGAGGATGGTTGTGTAATGAACAGTCTTGGAAAGAGAGAAGTAGTTCTTCCCAAGGAGGAAAGGGCAGAAGCTTGGAATCAAAGAACACTTACTACATATTGCAGATTTCCTGATATAAAACCTCCAAGAGTTTGAGTCAGTAGGCCTATGTGGACTCAAAAGTCTTTCACTGTTTAAACTGCTTCTTGGGTGAATCAGCTAAAATTTGTCTGCAGAATGTTACATGAAAAACCTTGCTCCAGGAACTGCTTCTTCATCAGGTGTTATTTGTTCAGTGTCACAGAGATCGTTTGACTCCAGATATACAGATTAGTTACTGACAAATTTAGTTGATGGAAGTGATTTGCTCTGAAAGACACTTAACTGCCAGAAGCACTTTAATATTTATTTTTTGTTTCATTAAACTGAAAAGTTCATATTAACATAAAAATTGGGGGAATAATTTCTTATCTATTATGAAATACTATGTACACAATATTAGAGACTTTCATTGTACACACACATGCGTGCATGCACACAAAATGAAAGAGAATTGGAAACTGTGTCATAATACTGTGAGAAAATCATATTACCCTATTTATTTTAACTAAAACATTTAAACCAGTTCCTTGGTGGTGGGTATGTCCTACATCTGAAGGGCTGTGGTCTCCTACATCTGAAGCTATGTGAAATTACATATCTCATTCATATATGATGCTAAATATACAATCATTACTCTAATAAAATATAATGCAGCTAAAATAAAAGGAAAAAGTATTTGAATTTTTTTAGGGAAAAACTAAATTACTTTTGAAAGTAAGGCTATTGTAATCATTGTTGAAATTATTAAGATATTTGATAGATGTTAATGAAAAAATGTCTTAAATCAGGGTTTTGAAATGTATTTAGACAATAAAGGATGTAACAATGACAGTAATAGTTCTGCAGTTATCGTTTAACATTCAGATTTACTGATAATGATGTTTATGGAAAAATTTAACCTTATTTTCTCATACTTTTCAAATTAAGTAAATTCCAATATACAATGAGGCATTTAACTTCTTTTTGCATACACACCAACACATTTCAATTCTAGGGAATCTGATTGGTGTGAGAAAATACTTCAGTAAAACCCATTTGAAAAATAAAGAAAACAGCCGAATAAAGAAAACAGCTATGAATACAGTGTTTTAGAAATAATGACACAACAGTTTAGAATGCCAGGATGATATTGGAAAATTTTTCATCTGTATCTCAAACCAAATTGTTGTAGGATTATTTGGAAAATTGATGTAATGTAAAACAATTTGTTGTGCATTTATAATATGTACACATTTTCAATAGGTAGTCTTTATCAGTAGACCATCTCTTAGAAACTGCTATACAAATGATATATTGTGTTTCAGATGTTTTATCTTTTCTCTGAAGAAATGCTGATAAAAGGGGATGGCACTTACAGTTTACGACAATTTTTACTTTTCTCACATCTGGGAATGACACATCATTTTCCGCACTACATTCATATTCTCCAGCCTGGTCTCTTGTAATTCCATAAATGTCCAAATATTGTCCATTTTCAAATGGTTTTGCTACAAGAAAAAAACACAGCATGTTTAATTGTAGTTACTTGAGGCTTTGTTCAAGTAAAACAACAATTTCATCTCTTCCTATTAGATGTTGCTGCCAAAATAATTCCAAATGAAATCCTGGAATTATTAAACCCTTTGTTCTTCTATGTTCAGGGGAAAAAAGCAGAAATGGACAAGGGATACTGTAACAATTGTTTCTCTAGAACAGGATATACATGTGTTCTTTTTAATTGATTGTGGTCTCCTAACCTCCTTCGCATCAAATAGAACTCTGTACATTCTGTAATTGAGTTCAACAACCTTCTAGCTGTGTAGATGAAATTCACTAATATGACTTGCTACATATTGACTTTTACACAGTGTAAGCTATAAATTTGACACTTAATCCAACTAAATGTTACTTTTCTTTTGGGAAATCTCAAACTCATTCCCAAGGTTTCAAGCCAGTTGGTTTGCTGAGTATAAAGATCTAATAATCCATCACCTTATTTCAGCTCCCCAAATTATCAATATTTCTATGGGAGGTAATCTGTAGACACTATATATAGCTCAGTAATCCTCAGAAAAAATACTTTGACTCAAACTAAGAGCTGAATATTTCAGAGAACCCATTCTATTTTACTAAAATAGCAGATTAAGAAAAAAAAAACTATAAAGACATAATCACAGATGAAAGAATATCCCTCAATGAATGAAATTTGAAAAAAACAACACACCTTTCTGAAATAATAGAATTTTTACTTTTTGAAAGTGGAGAATTATCACTAAGGAAGGAGCTTGAATCACTACAAAGAATGGGTCTACATGAATTTCAAGAGGAGAGATCTTTCTCCTCCCTTAATAGTTTTGAAAAATTACATTTCAATGCATATCAAAGAGATTTGGAAAATGAAACAAAGTCCTATTTTAAAGTCAAACCTATTTTTGTTTCACTTTCTTGCCAAAATAGTTGCAATGATGTAGAGGATGGAAACCAGTAAGATTCAACTTTATAAGATTAAAACAATAGGAAGTTTAGTGATGATGCTCCAAATCTAAAATCTATACCAATGAATTATTTCTTTCTGTGGGCTCCCAAGTCATCGCCTAAATTAGTTGCCCTTCAGGTAAATGTGACTATTTTCATTGAAACCTGGAGTGTTTAAATATTAAGATTACAATATTTCCCAATTTATCTGACTGATCACAAGTTGTAGATAGGGAAAGTTAAAATTTGAGTAAATGGTTAGTATGTGATTTCTGGTATATAAAGGTAAAATTACAAAATAGTGGCTATCTTCAAATTTTATATTCTTATAATATAATTTTAAAATCTTTTTTGATTAGATCTGTTTTCCTTATCTGACTCCAATAATATTCAGTTCTTGTCAGTTCCTTTTATCTTATTTTCATTCTTAGAATGAAGATAATGTGGAATTGAATGTGTCTCTAAAACTTAAAACAGTGAAAGATGAAATTATTTTTCATATCAAAGAATTTTTAAAATGTAACAAATTATTAGGTAAAGATAAAATAGAAATCAAAATTTGAAGAAATTTGGTATACATGTCAGAATTAAATAAATGTAAAACATGAAACCAAGTGAAGAAGTATACTGATGTGAAACTTTTATAGATAGATGTACTAGGATCTAATTTATTTTCAATATGAAGTTACCTGTATTCCCTTTTTTGTGTGTAATGACCCAATTTTAAGAAATATTATCCCCAAAATATGCGCTTTTGATAAACATACATAATAACTTACTTGAAAAATCAACTAATTATTAAATAAATCATTAAACAAGGTGAGTGTGCTATGTGTTGTTCTTTCCTGTACAAACACTGTGAAATATGAACAGTCACTTTTAAAGTACTGAATTTTAAGAAGAAACAGATTTGTGTGACTACCAGGAATCAAGACAGTATCGTAGAAAGAAAAACAATAAGCTTCAAAAACAAAGACGAAGAAAGCTTTTTATTTTCCTCTCTGAAATGCTGAAAAACTGACAGCAACTACAGAAAGCTGTAAGACAAAATATTAGGACTATGACACCACTCAAATTCAGAGTACATTTACATATATGGAATTATTATCCCTGAGGTTCACTGTAAATTCTACATAAATGTTTTTAAGAATCTTTCCCTAATCCTCCCATAGAAACATGTCTTTATCTACAGGAGTCAGAATTCCCAGGAAATGTTTATCTGTTGCATAACTCAATAGCTGTAGGGTCATTTAATGGATAATTTTACCAATACTGTCAATGATGTAACACTAGTATTCAAACATTAATGTCTTCAAAGCATAAATGTATGATAACCATCTTAGTTTTTCCTACCAGCTTTCAGGTGTTCTACAGCATCCTGTTACTACCATTCACATACATCAACTATTCCAAAAGTTTTGCTCTAACTTTTTTATACACAAATAGCAGTTTTTGTTGCAAAGTTGTCCTTTCTCCATTATCACCTGATCTTACCAGGCTTGAATTTACTTTCTTTTTATTTTATCTTTTTTTCTGAAGTAACAGTTTATAACACTATATAAAATGCAGAGGTACAGGTCCACACAATATGCCTTTAAAAAAGAGAAATATCCATAATCTTCCATCATAGACCATTGGGACCCATCTTCCCTTTTCTTTTCTTTTTTTTATTTCTTTTATTTTTTTTTCTAAATTCTTATAAACTCTTACATAAGTAAATAAGGAAAATGTTACTGGCATGCCTTCTCTCCTCCACCCCCCACCCCCTTGTGTTCATTCAGTCTCCACTCTCATTGTTCTTTTTTGGTTTATGTTGGGTTCATTGGCTCTTGATCTCTTTTTCTGTGACTGTATCCATTTGTTGAATGAGGGACTGTGTTCCAGGGCCATGGCACATTGTGCTTGATGGTTTGTAGTCCTTAGCTTTGTATTGGGCAGCCAGTCCATGTTCATTTGGGGTCTATTGGTGTCTTCCAGTTGCTGGCTCCAGTATGATCTCCTTGCCATTTCACTATCTCTGCACCTCATTTCTCTGACCTCTGGCTTTGGGGATCCTTTCCTCCAGCCATTGTCAGTGAGGAGGTTTCCTGATGAGGGCAGGCACTGATGGACCTTGCAGGTCATCTCCTCTCCATCCTTTTCCAGATTTGCTGTGGAGCCAATGCCCTGATTCTGCAGGCCTCCTCTCCCAAGACATGGGGAGGGAGCCCTCATCTTCCCTTTTCTCCCCACTTTCATGCCCCCTTTATGGTAGCCTCATTCTACAGCCAGATTTTTTAAATTTGTCTGTTTCAAGGTTTAATTTATCTACATTCCACATATAAGTGATAGTGATTGGGTGTTTTTCCCCTTCTGGCTTATTTAACTTACCATAAATCCTCCAGTCTATCCATGTTGTTGTGGATAGCAAGATTTCATCTTTTTAAAAAATAGCTAAGTACTATTACAATGTGCATCTATATTACATATGATCTAACAATTTCACTTGTAGGTATCTTACTGAAGAATTAGAACAACGCTAATTAAAAGAGATATATAAACACTTATGTTCACTGTGGCACTATTAACAATAGCCAACAGAAACAGCCTACAATTCTAACAACAGATGAGTATATTAAGAAGATGTAGTGTATGTGGCCAAAGATTCCAGATTTCAAAGTTGAATGTTTTTGTCCAGAAGTTATGTCCTAGAGCTTGCTAGTTGCCTGCAATTCTCTTGACTGCCGCTTTGGTTTTTCTTGCCATCCATTTTCCTTAGTAGTAATTTTATCTTATTTTTGGACCTAAGGACACAAATTTTGTCTTTAGACACATAGTTTGTTCTCCCGTTTTCCACATTTCTCCCCTCACAAGGAAAGAGGATTTGTACACAGCACACTAAAATACAAAGAACATTTAAGTTCATGCAATATAATTCAACTTATCCTGGGGTGGGGCGTGAGGGGGAGTCAAGGTTGAAAGGACCTAGAAAGATAAAGGCTTAAGGGTTATTACCAAATGTAATACAAAAGTATTACAATGTTTATGAGGAGATATATCCATAATTTGGTACTCCTTAGGAATCTAAAACAATTATAAAAACTGTTTATATCTTATGTTTATATCTTAAGGTGCCAATGTAAATGCTGATGAGATATAAACACATAGTGATTAGTCAGCACTCTTGTGGGCTCAGCTTTTACTAGAGTACAGGAACAGTCCCTGCTTTGTTCATCTCTGTGTCCCTTGTGTTAGCATAACACTTGAAACATCAGTCAAACATGGCTAAATAAACACTTTAATTCATTAATAAAGTTCTCTAAGAAAAAAATACAGAGAGTCTAAAGTAAATGCTTATATTCAAGAAAGTTCCCACTTCTTTTTCAGAGTTATGAAGGAGAGAAATAACTTTTAAAAGAATTATCCTTCCAGCATCTCAAAATTATAGGTGATGGCAGTGGTGAGAACATACTCTACAGAGTTGTCATAGATCCATTCTAAGATTATAAAAGCTAACAACTTGAATACAAGCTGAAGGAAAAAAAAAGATAAGTAATGTCTATTATCTAACCAGTCATCCTTTGTGCATAGTCTCTCCAAACCATATTCTTTCTCAGAAAATGGAGAAAAAGATGATAATGAAACTTCTTAGTTTACAGCTTTTAATAATTTTATTTTGAAGCATTTGGCTTTCTCTGTTCAAACAATAAAAAAAGTATTATACTTCCATATAATTTCTGCCCCAATACCTACCTATGGAAGTCCCACTGGAAAACAACAAAAGCATGTAGTACTAAAGAAATCACAAAAGTTTTCGGTGATGTCACTATTATCACCATCTTCAAAGAAAAAGCTGGAAAATATACTTAAATTCTATAAATTGCTCTTATACTGATTTCTGATAGGAACTAACTCAAAAGGGTTCTAATTTGGCCATAAAATGATATCTAGATTTGACTTTATGATTTGTTAAGCCATATGATTATACTTTATACTACATACAAAAATTGCCAGTGATATCTTCAGATCTCTACAAAATACTAATAGGTTTCATAAAAATATTTGATAACATATCTTTTTTTCTTATATTCTAGGCCATTATCTTTTCCTTCACTCATTTTCCTTTCTTATCATTTCTTTTCATTAAAAAAAAAATCATTTCCCCAACATTTTTTCTGTTCTGTGACCTATTTTCCTAATTTAGTAAAATTTTTAGTGGGATCTTGTTCATTCATTTATATTTCACTAATATCTATATTTTGACAAGGTCTGTTTAGCCCAGATCTATACCCAGATTCTTACACATATATATTCAGTTGAACAATTCACTTGGGTTTCTCACAGGCATATAAAAATCAACATACCAAAACCAATTTTCTTGTCATATTTGCAACTCCTCCCTCAATTCTCAGTGATTGCTTTGAAAATACAGTTACTCCAGGAAGAAACCTTAGAATTAACTTAGACAAGACCTTTTTATTTCAGTCCATACTTGCATTTTTCACTGTGTCTTGTCAATTTTACCTCTGAAGTAACTCTTAAACTTTTTCTTTGAATCCCTATGCCTCAGTTATTAATCTTGGAATGCAAAAGTTTGGATGATATGGCAATGATTACATACTAATTTTTAGAGTCATTTCAATCATTTTCCAATATCCCTGCATAGAAACAGTCATTCTATCTTCAATGCTGTCTTGCAAGATATATTCTGTCAAGAACTCAGCTATTCATTACTAGGCATATTCAGCAAATGAGTAGTTTTAAATTATTTAATTACATTTATGATTGTAATTATTTCCTCCCAGCCTGGTATCTACCACCATATTTATATCATGCAAACATAGTGTATATACTATACCATGAAGAGTAGTTGGGAATGTGAATTTTAGCTTCAATGAAGCTTCAATTCCAAAATCTGCAGCTGACTAGCTATGTGGCCAAAGTGCTTAGTTTATTCATTTATAATGTGTGAAGATAATAACAAAAAATACCTTTTATGGTTTTTTAAATGGGTTATCCAGTAAAGTCTTTGCTATTATATGTGATGCATTAAAGAAATTAAAATGTATATATCAGCAGTTATTACTATATACAGGTTTAGACATTACAAAAGGTTTGTTTTTAGATAAAAATCATTTCCATGGTGAGTGGTTACTATGTTGAAAAATTGGTGCTTCTGTCTAAACGTAACACTCAGTTGAAATCAGTACTGAAAATAGTGTCTTTCAAAAAGTGTTAATAGCAACCACCAGTTCTGTTCTCTTATCACTGTAGAAAATCAGTAAACATAGCTACCTATGATTTTCTGCATGAAACTGAAAGTGGACTGCATGTTGGAGTCACTTTTCTCTACCTGAATTGTAAAGAACAATCAACCCTTCCAGATTCATTAAATTACTTCATAACACACACACACAGACACACACACACATACACACACACACACACAAAATCTTAAGAGTTGTATAGGCCAGAAGACTATAATAACTAGAATAATGATCCTTCTCCCAAGTTATCCTTGGTATAAGCTACAATCACTGAAATTGTTGATCCCATTAGCTTACATTGCAAAAGGGACTATGCAGATGTGATTAATTTAATTACTTTGAAATAAAGAGAAATAAGTAACCTTTGCTGACTTTGAAATGGGCATGAGAAAAAAAAATGTCTCCTCTAGAAAATGGAAATAGCAGCTGGTAGCAAAAAATGGATTCTCCTCTACAGCCTAAACACATTAAGGTTTTTTTTTTTTTTTGTAGTTTTATTGAAATTTTCATTTCCATGTGGAGTAGATTTAAAAATTTTAGAAGTCATCTTCAACCTTTAACTCAAGACGTACTTCTATCTTTCAAGTCAGCATATGATGAAAAATCTCTTCCATTTTGCATCTCTTCTCTTATCCAGGTATATCTCATTGAACCCCCTTTGTACTTTTCTCCTCTACTTTTATAGATGTATGTGATTAAACTGAATGCATCTGTCTAAATCATGTCTATACCTTTATATTTGGTGCTTTACCTTAATCATATTGCAAGACCCTTTACCATACCATGTAACAAAGTTAGTTTCCAGGGACCAGACCAGACACACATCAGAGATTACTGTTTGAGCTACCATAATTCTTCATTAAACTTTGCAGTTCTACTTACAATATAAAGTAAAATACCAGGCAGGGGAAAATGTGATTTAATTTAATTTACCAAGTTGCTTATTTCATTGATACTTCTGATAATTATGTGTGAGGTTTAGAAAAAGAATTCAAAAGATGTTTCTTTATGAACAATTTTCATTAATATGTATCACAAATTTAACATGTAAATGTAATTATGGGAAGTATTGTTAGAGCACTGTTAGAATGGAATTTGAAAGAGATGTTAGAGGGAATGTATGGGCAGGTAAAAAATATGTCATGTACTGAAATGACTGTGAGAGCCTTCAAAAGTAAAAAAAGGTCAACCAATTAAAAAAAATCAAGGTTTTGATTGCTTTGTTACATAATTATTATAGTCATGCAACAGCACTGAAAGAGAGTTCTTAATCAACTCACAATCAGTTTTTCCTTTCTGTCCTGTCCTCTTTCCCTTTCATTCTTGCATTCAGTCAATAGATATTAATTGTACCAGGGCACTTACCCATGAGAATAAGATTGTTTTCATTTTACAAAACTTCTGGTATATTTGAGAAAAATTTATAAGAAGGCAATTACAATAAAGTGTGATAAGTACTATATTTGAAGTCTATATTGGGTGATATGATGTCTTGATTGTGTGATCATCAACCTCAAAAAAAATTCTAAAAGTTTGATTAGGGCATAGTATTAATTGAAAGGTGAAAGATGTAAGGCTGGAATTTTAAGCATAAATATAGCATGGAAGGTATTTTACTGCTTCCAAAAATTATTTAACTTGAAAAAAATGATTACACTGTCATAACTAAAAGAGTAAGACAAATATATATGTTTTTAAATAATGTATTTTTTAAAAAATGCTTTAAATTCTACACTAAGTTTAGGAAAAGACCAAGCTTATCTTCTTGCTATATTCACTAAAGAAATGGTAAAAAAAATAAATAAAATAACTCTTTTTAAACATTGGACAGCATCATATGACTGTGATCTTTAAAATAAACAAGGTGAGCCCTACAATTGAATTCCATCACTTTCTGTCAGAGGCAATTTTCAGGCCCAACATCAGGAAAGTGGAAAGGAGAACACATGAGTTCAGTAAAGATACATTGGAATACAAAGGCAGGCCAAGGGGGATATAAGTAATGGTACAGAGTTCCAAAGAGAAAGACTCAACACAGAAAAAGAACTGCTGAGATATATTTGCTTGCATTGCTTGAAGACTAGGGCATGAATGTATGGCAAGAAATGCCAAAAACTGGGGGACTGGGGGGAACTGGGGGATTGTGAGTGAACAGCTCCTAAAGCTCAAGCCAAGGTAGCAGACATTAGCCTCTGCTCATCAAGTAGTGAAGGTCATAGAATTTTCTATAATGTATTTTATTGTTTGAAGTCTTACATACAAAATTTAATACATTTTGAATTAATATTTGCACAATGCATGAGGCAGTGATCTAACTTCATTTTATTAAATATGGATTCCCAGTTTTCTTAACAGCATTTGTTGAAGTGACTCCCTTTTGTCCAGCAAATACCCTTGACATTTTTTCTCTAGATTAACCATCCATATGAATGTTTGCTTATTTCTGGGTCCACAGTTGTGTTTTGTTGGTCTCTATGTCCACACTTGTGCCAGGACCAGGCTATTCTGAACATCACGTCTCTGCAGTGTAATTTGATGTCAGGTAGTATGATACCACTGAACTTCCATCTTCTTGGTCAGGGCTGATTTGGCTATTCAGGAACTTTTGTGATTGCATCTGAATTTAAGTAATGTTTCTTACAGTTCTGCGATGAATGCCAATGGAAACTTGATTGCCATTGCTCTGAATCTGTGTATTACCTGGGATATTATGACCATTTTATCAATCAATTCATGAATAAGGAGAAATATCTTTATATTTTTATTTTTTTTAATTTTTCTTTTCTTTCAGAGTGCCTTACAAAAGTTTTCAAAAGTAAATATAGACAAATGGAATGATATCAAAATAAAAAAAATCTCTATACAGTAATAGTAGCTTTCATTTAACAAAAAGACTCCCCACTGAATGGAGTACATATATTATATCCGACAAAGGGACTGATATTCATGGTTTATCGATTCACAACTCAACCAAAAGAAAATAATTCAATCAAAAGGTTACCAGAAGAGCTAACTAGACACTTCTTCAAAGAATATAGGAAATTAGCCAACAGATACATGAAAAAAATGCTCATCATTACTTACTGTCAGGTAAATACAAATCAAAACAATGAGGTATCATAGGATACATAGTACATATATATATATATAATTTGTTTTTCTACATTCCACATACATATACATATATACATATATATGGGATGTATATATGTATATGTATGTGGAATGTAGAAAAACCAACAAAAAAGGTCAGGCAGAGCTAAACAGATAACAAATCCTAGAAATGTGACTGTAAAATTATGATTATAAAGTGGGGATCAGGAGAAGGAAAAAAATAAAAAAAATAAAAGAGTATGACAGAGTAAGACAGACAAATAAAAGAGTAAGGGGCACAATGCATGATGATGTAGAACTGTATGTGCCTTGTTGGTGGGTGTGGCTGAGTAACATGCCCCTATAGTGAAGTAATCCTATACCTCTGAATCACATATACTGATTAACATATAGTGATACTTCAATTAAAAAAAAATAAATGCAAAGCTTTTGTACAGCAAATAGAACAACAACCAAAAACAAAAAGAAACTCAACCAGATAGGTAAAAAGTTTTGCACTTCATAAAAGTGATAAGGGTCTGATTAAGATCCACAAAAATCCCACACAATGTAGTAAAAAACAAAGTAAAAATTCCAGTCAAAAAATGGGGAAAAGAACTAATAGACACTTATCCAAAGAGGAAATACAGACGACCAAAAGGCATATGAAAAAAAATGCTTAACATCACTGGTAATGAGGGAAACACAAATCAAAGTCACAAAGAGATACCATATTACATCAGTAAGAATGGCCCATATTTAAAAAAAAAAAATGGGCGACAAGTACTGGTGTGAATGTCTAGAGAAAGGAACACTTTTATACTGCTGGTGGGAATGCAAACTGGTCCAGTCATTATGGAAAGTTATGTGGAGGACTCAAACTATTAAGTCCTCCTGCAATCCCACTTCTGGGAATCTACTCAAAGGAAATCAAAACACTAATCCAGAAAGACTCCTGTATTCAGACATTCATCATAGCACTATTCACAACAGCCAGAATATGGAAACAACTCAAGTGCCCCAAAATTGAGGAAAAGGAATGGTTTTAAAAAGTGCTGTATATTTACACAATGCAATGTTATTCTGCATTAAAACTGACAAATATAAGCGTGTATGATAACATGGAAGAACCTAAAAGGGATTTATTTTAGCAGAAATAAGTCAGAAAGAAAAAGACATAAATCATACAGTCTCACCTATAGATGGGATATAGGATTAACAAACAAAAGGTCAACAAAAAGTCAAAATAAGCTAGCAACAGAATTGGGAGACAAGCAACTTGGGGGTCGGGGGGGAAGAAGCAATTGGGGAAGGGAGGAGCACAAGAAGACCAAGATGGAGGTTAATGGGTGATGGTGGAGGGAGAACCCCAGGGAATGAAAGATGTAATATATTTATATATGTATACATATATACATAAATATGTTAACAACAAAATATGTAATAAAAATAAAGTGACCTTGCCAATAAAAACATAGCTTTATTGAGAAAAAATTAAATGCTAATAAATAAAAAATAGATCAGATTTGAGTTAAATGAATAAATTTCTTAAAGACAATTCTTCAAACTGATTTTGTGCAAATAAAAACATGAATATTCCTCACATATTTATTTAAAAGAAATTAGATTTGTAATTTCTCACACTGAAAAATCTAAAATAATTTTATTAAGCTTTCAAGGAAAAAAATTAAATGCATATGAATTCATTCTGAAAATGTAAGAAGAAAGCTAACAAATTTATTTTATGAGGTCAGCATTGCCTTAATATCAAAACAAGATAAAACAAAGAAAATTGATCCCTACCCCTATCCCAGGGAAAAAAAGCCATATTTTAGGGAAAAAAATCCTACAATAATAGAGTCTCACTAAGAGTGATTAATCCCAGAATTGCAAAACTAGTTGTACAGTGAAAAAACTAAAAATATGATCCACTATGTTAAGAACTACAAAATACACGTCTCAAGATGCAGAAAAATCTTTGGAAAAGAAATCAGTATTTATTCAAGTTTAAAACACTATTTTAGAAAATCAAGATTGAAGGGAACTTTCTTAACCTAACAAAAACTTCTAAGAAAACCCTACATCTGGCTTCATTTTTAAAGCTGTAAGTCTTAATGCTTTTCCCCTAGAATGGGAGGTTAGGAAAAGTTGTCTACCTCACCTATATATTTTATAGTTAAATTAACCTTTCATTAATTATTGGCCTAAATGTGAATTATAAAAGCATTATCCTCAAAGGAAAAAGTTAGAAACTGCTTCTCCCATCCAAGTACTAACCAGGCCTGACTCTGCTTAGCTTCCAAGATCAGATGAGATCGGGTGCATTCAGGGTGGTATGGCTGTAGACAAGAAACTATTTCTGACTTTCACTTGTATTTTTTTTAAGATATGATACTGAAAGCAAATCATACAAGAAAATAATGATAAACTGGATAATATTAAGTCAAACTGAATATTTGCCATGCAAAAGATACCATTAATTAAATAAAAAGAAACCATTTAAAGGGAGAGAACTTATGAATCATATATTAGATACAAGGTCTGGACCCAAAGTATATGCTAAATTTTCAAAACTCAATAAAAAATAAAACTAATAAAGAACTTGCAAAAACTATTTAAACAGATACTAAAGATAGTACTTATTTAAGAAACACTGCTGAGGAATGTAAAATTGTAGTCCCTTTGGAAAAGAGTTTGCTGATTCCTTATAAAATTAAACATGTATTGACCATGTTATATAGCAATCACACTCCTAGAAAAATGTGAGCAAAAATCTCTATAAAATGTTTGTTAGTTTGAATTATGATTACTAAAATCTGGAAGCAATCCAATTGTACTTTAACCAGTAAATGAGTAAACAAATTGTGGTACAGGTGGTACAAGCACTTAATGCCACACTATTTGCCACTTTAATTATTTGTATATGCATAACATAGATGGATCTCAAATATATTTCACTAAATGAAAGAAACTAGAGAAGGCCAGATACTGTATGATTTTATTTGTATGAGTTTTAGAAACATGAAATTGCAGAGGTGAAGGGTAGCTGATATTTTAGAGGGTGGGGAAGGTGGGCCTGGTTGACTAGAGAGTGGAAGTTAAGGGGATTTCTTGAGTAATGAAAGTTTTCTGATTATTGATTATTCTAGTGGATACTTGATGATGAATTTATTAAACTCAAAGAATGATACACTATGAGGAGTGGTGTTCATATGGATTTAGAAACAAGCATAGGGATATGCTGTTATATATCTACTACAATGCATACAATTCAAGACAATATCAAATACTACAGAAGAGATGGAAGCAAAGCTCTCTCAAAAGAACTCACACCAAAACCTTTCCCAATTGTTTGTCTCACAGAGGACAGTTTTAGAAGTATTCCAATTGGTCCTTGGTTAATTATACTTTAGGAATTAAATATAGGTGATGTGAATTACAACTCACTTTGTGATGCACCACCTTAGGATTTCACATGAAGGTCACTTATCAATATCCTCAGATTTGCACCTATGACCATCTTAAGCCAATATGCTCTGTACTGCAGTATCTGCCCACAGACAGAACTATGACTTTTCTGCTATTTATTATCTTAAATACATGTAGAGAAACAGCAGTCAGAAAGAATTACATGAAGAAAATTCATTATTTTTTAAAATTTTATATAGCTATTTTATATACATATATATTTCACATTATTGTCATCCCTGGGGGGCATCCATCACCTCCCCTCCCTGACCATTCCGACTGGTCTCCCCCTCCTCCCAGTTGAGTACTTTCGATTGGGTGTCCATATATTAGTGAAACCATTTGGTTTCTGTCTTTTTCTTTCTGACTTGTTTTTGCTAACATGATTTCTTCTAGGTACATCCATGTTACAATGAATTCATCAAATTTGTCATTTTTAATTGGTGAGTAATATTCCATTGTGTGTATATACCACATCTGTTTTATCCATTCATCTGTTTTGGGACATTTTGATTTTTTTTCCATGTCCTTGCAATTATAAATAGTGCTGCAATAAACATCCAAGCACAGGTGTCCCTTAGTACCCACACTGAGGTCTCCTTTGGGTAGATTCCCAGAAGAGCAATTGCTGGGTCATATGGTAGTTCCATTTTCATTAATTTGAGGACCTTCCACACAGCTTTACATTCCCAGTTTACATTCCCACCAGCAGTGTAAGAGTATCCCCTTCTCTCCATATCCTTGCCAGCACTTCTTGTTGCCTGTTTTATGGATGTGGGCCATTCTTACTGGTGTAAGGTGGTATCTCATTGTGGTTTGGATTTGCATTTCCCTGATTGTTAGTGATGTTGAGCATTTTTTTCATGTGCCTGTTAGCCTGTTAGTTGTACTTCCTCTTTGGAGAAGTGTCTTTTTAGTTCTTCTCCCCATTTTTTAACTGTTTTTTTTCCCTTTGTTTTTGCTAAGTTATATGAGTTCTTTGTTTATCCTTGTTATCAGACCCTTATCACTTGTATGGAGAGCAAAATATTTTCTTTCCATTCTGTTGGGTTTCTTTTTGTTTTTTTTTTTTTTTTTTTTTTTTTTTTTCTGTTGTCTCCTTTGCTGTACAGAAGCTTTTTAGTTTGATGTAATCCCAGCTGTTTATGTTTTCCTTCATTGTTTTTGCCAGCTATAGATGTGCCCAGAGATGGATTTCTGAATTGTAACTCATGAAGGGTTTTTAACTTACTAAAATATTTCTTTTCAGAATAAGTCAGTGTATTATAAAACTGCACTCTTTCACTTTCTTATTTTGGTTTTCATTAAAGTTTCCTTCATCAAATATAGTTTTGTTGTTACCATGCCAGCATTCCTTGAAGAATATATAAGAAAGACCATATGGAAATTTCTGTTATATTTTTGTTAGAAAAGTTATTAAAGTCTCACTGCTATCATTAATACAATCATTTAACTAAGACCCATGGGAAACATTTTTTTGTGTGTTAATACCATGGGAAAGTCTACTTCTCATTTAATTTACTTTGGTATTATGATCCTTGATCTTATAAACTGATTATCTTTTCCTAGACCCCTAGGAAATTTAAAGCCAAGATATAGGAAAATATAATTCTATATCTTCATATCTAATGATATTTTGAGGATCATTATGCAATATGTGGATATATCAAGACATAATGATAAGAACATAAATCCAAAAATATTTGGAAAATAGCTATTTTGCATAAAATGGAGTAGAACCATGTTAAAATCAAATTGACTAGGCGATCTACTATTGGTTGTTACCATAAAGCTTATGAATAATGGTTTACAACCAGAAGTGTTCATTGACCAAACAAGTCAAAATGCTTACAGTCCAACATGGATAGTACTTTTGTCCCAAACTTGAGATCATTAAATAACATTCAATTAACTAATGTTGGTGAGACTTCAAAGTCACTGAGCATCTTGAGAGAGCAGAAAAATACCACTAGTAGTTCAAAATATGTTCACATGGATGCACTTATCAAAATTAATATTTAACAATAATACTAAAGAAAGAATGATTAGTAATATGGACTCATAATAGATACATTGAGTTTTATGTAATCTTGGGCAAAATTTTAAGTTTTTTCTTGGGGTTAGTTTCCTCATATGTACAAAGAAAATAACACCTACCTCACAATGCTATTGTAAGAGGTACATGTGAGAATATGGATAAAAGCTTATGCAAAATCTCAATAAAATTAAAATGGATTTTTTTATTAATAAATTGACACAAATAAGACTTAAATTATGATGTGCTTTTCAGTGCCTTTAGTGTTTATATTTAAGAGGGAAGGATTGTGCTGTCAGATGATAGTAACTTGATTTTGTTAACTAAACCTGATAGTACCAAAGAACAGTTTAATTGTCTAAAGTGAAAGAAAATACATATATGCCTCTTCCTATCAGGCAGGAATCATATTCACTCAATATAGCACAAACAGATCTTTTCTGACATCTCGTACACATTTTGGAATTCTAATTATTTTCTGGTCTCTCCTCATTTGCAATGGCAACTTTAATTATTGTTTTTCCTATCAAAATTGAATTGCAAAAAATGGAACGTGAGATAACATATTGCACATCATAGTGGGGAGGAAATGCCCCTCTGCCCCTCTCCCAGAATCTACCCCTAAAACACACAACTTATTCAAGAGACATCAATTATGAAAAGAAAGTGCTTGCAAAGGAAACAGCTGCTACTGTTTATATGGTTGGTTGCTGCGAGGTTCTGTCTGACCAGGTTGAATCCATTACTAGCAATGTATTATTTACTGTCTCTGAACAGAGCCATATGTTACTGGTCTCTGCCACATGAAACCTCTATTATGTTCCATTTGAAAGTATTATAACTTATCTGAATGAATTGGTCTACATATGCTACAGTTTAATAAAACCATTTCCTCCAGGTAATAATAGTTGCAATTATAGAAAGTTTAACTGAATATCATAAAGTATTATTTATACATCTCCTGTGCATGTAATTTACTGAATGGTTTTATATGGCCTTCAGTCTACCTGTTCCTTAGCATTGTTTCTGCAAAATAGGCATAATTTTGTTCCTAGCACTATTTATGTTGCGTAAACCTCAGCCATGAATCCTTCTCTGCAAGTGAAATAGGCCACAGCTTACATAGAACTGCAGAGAAAACATTAATTATGTGCTATATATATCCTGTGTGTCAGTACGTATTTTTTTTATAATTTTCATTAAGGTCAAAGACTAATCTATCAGTAATGTTGATGCTGCACTTTATATCTAATCGTATTTTGGTTCAGAAGAAATATAATTCTTCAATAAATGCTATTTGCCTAACTCTGTTGTGTGTGACAGACTGAATTGTGTAAACCCCAAATTGTACATTAAGGTAATAACTCTTAGTGCTTCAGAATGTGGCCATATTTGTCTTTAGAATCATTAAAGAGGGTCTTTAATAAAGTTAAAATATTGCCATTATGGTGACCTTATCCTAGTGTGACTTGTTTCCTAGAAATCTGGACACCAACTAATATGCATAGATGGAAAATGACATGAACACAGAGGGAAAAAATGGCTATCTACAGGCTAAGAAAGACAGTGGGAACAGATTCTTCCTTTATGGATCTCAGAAGTATCTTGCATTCACCTTGAGCTTGGACTTGTAGTTTCCAGAATAATGATAAATACATATTTCTGTTGTTTAAGCAATTCAGCCCTAAGGTATTTATATGAACTCTAGGAAACAAACACATATGCTATATGAAAGTAATAAAGAATAACGATCTATTAGGATATACATTATTACATTTCAAATGCTTGAAATTTGACATACAGTCATTCATTATTTGTTGAGAATTTATTCTATGTCAAATTGCAAATATTTATTTTTATTACTTAACCTCAAATAGTAAATATCTTGGGATATACAAATGCAATTCTTTCATTTTATGGTACATTTTTTCTGGAAAAAAATCTCAACGTAAAAAAAATCAAAGTAGTGATCCTTTCATTATTCCATTTCTATATCTTTTATATTTTCCTCCATCTCTATTCTTACACTATTCTTTTATTAAAAAAAGGTACCCATTTCTGTATACGTAAGAGTCTGCCTGTTTGTATCAATCCTTTGCAATCCCTTGATCCCTCTTACAGCTCTTACAGAACTTTGGCCAAATCTAAAGGAAAAAAAATCCATAAGATTTTCTGTTATGAACAAAAAAGGTACTGTTTACTTCATATTTGAAGCCAGTGCTGGGAACATGGATAAGCTAAGAGTTTGAGCTATAAAGTGACACAGAAATGAATTTGAGGAATACAATTGATGTTACACTCTGGGTAAGAGTCTTAAAGCCCTTCATGTTTTTACCCCAAATTAATTGAGTATTTAGTTTCTGCAAAATAATCATTTGGGTTAGCCTTTGTTAAGTCTGAGTAAACATGATGATACATGAGGCTTAAAGAGGAGGTTTTTTTGTTTGTTTGTTTGTTTTTTGTAATTTCCTACTGTCCCTATAACGAGTGATCTAGAAACCTGGGGAACTCAAAATTTCAGACTTAGTCATACAGAGAAAATGCTCACTGCATATATTAAAGATTTGAAACTAATTGAATGAAAGCAAAACAGAAAGAAGCTAGAATGACTAAAAATTGTAAACTGACTTTTCCAGAGTTCGACGACCACTGAATCTGCACCTCTTCCCCAAAATACTGTGCCCTCTTCTTTGTGGATCTGGAAATGATAGCTAAAAGTAGTGACAAAACAATTGCTATTATCTTCTTGTGGCATCATGTTAACAATGACCAAAGCTTTCCATCGTTACTGCATTCCCAAGTCTTCCTAACATTTCTCTAAAGAATACACAGACTTTAATGTTTTCCAACTACGATACTAAAGTGAAAATGGCAGAAATTTTAGAGCACCAAGGATTAAAGTATTTTTAGTTTTACCACACATCATTTCATGAACTCATGATGACAACATCATGTATAGTTTCTATTCATTAAAAGAAGCAAGTTAAACTTAAAGGGTAGTTGTGAAAAGAGTATATAATAAAGTACAATCATTCATTTTTATGAGGTACTAATGAAATAATATAAGAGGAAAGAAGGAAGAAATGACAGCAATAGTGAAGAAAAAAATGACTGTACAAGTGATAAATATCCAATAGTAACTGAGGTTTTTAAAAAAATACAGCTTGATTCTTAATGTATGGTATTGTGAGAGTGTGTGGAAGAGAATACTGGGTGGTGATGGGAACATATTGATTTAATAAAAGTGATACCATCTACTAATTCTATCAGTGCCACCTGTATGCAACAGAAAGATAATGATACCTCTTTGAACCTATAAGAGCCAATATGTTTAACAGCCAAATGATAGATAGTATACAAATAGTTCATATATATATATATATATGCATGTGTATGAATATTGTGATATTAAAGAATACCAAAGCCTTTGCCTACTATCTAGTATATCTATTGCTGATTTTTGTTGTGCCTAATTTCTTGTGATTATTATTTAATTTTTAGTTAAAAGAATTTTCTCCTAGAAACTTTTACATAAAATGTAAATACTTTAAGTAAGAAAGAAAATGTTTGAACGTACTGGTATCAATTTTCTTTAAAGGTCTAAGGTCAGGTTCTAGTTCCCCCACTCTGTGAGTTTAAACAAACTTGCTAATTTTATTTCATGAGCTGAACCATGACTGTTGCCTTTGGTACATAACCAGTTAATAGGGAGTGAAGGATAGAGGGACACAATTAAGTAGAACCATATTTTTTAAGAGGTTTACTAGACAGACTCCAAGCTTCAGGACTTCCAAAATTCCCATTTCATCACAATCTGCCTAAATTGGTTGAAAAAGCATTATTTCTAATTCTTACTTCCGGTAAATGCTTTCCCTGAAGGAAACCAACAGTTACAACTATTACTTGACTTGGAACAATGAGGTCAATAGTCATTTCTCCAGGGATAACTTCAAGGAACAGAGCAACATCCTTTCAAATATAACAGGTGGGAGCAAGTGAGATTAGATAAAAGTGTTAAATTTATTTATAGCACAACAGAGGGAAAGTCAGAGATGCAAGGAAAGTTTGCACATTTAAACACAAGTCATTGACCCCACTAAAGATTTAGGAAAGTGGATTTATTCCACTAGCTATGAAAATAACTTTACTAAAAAATTATGCATGTTTGGTAACTTTCCCTCCCTATAGATTTCTATTATTCACATCACTTTTTTTTGTTTTAAAACTTACAGAAAGTAGATTTCCTTGTCTTTTACTCTGAAAGCATACTCTCACACTCTGGGGAAAACATGACTTCAGCTGATGATAGAGGTCTGTTTGCAGAAATATTCAACTTATCACATACAGTGCTTTCAAAGGAAAATGTGGGTGGCATTCAGTCATTTATAAATACTGACATAACACTCTCTGTCAGTCATTATTCAAAGAGCTAGGAATATAAGGGGGAACAGCATGGCTGAAACTCCTGCTCCAACTGGATTTTGATGTTTGATTTGATACATAAAAAACCAAAATAATAGACACTGAAGAACAAATAACCACACACAATAGGCAGGGAACATAAATAGAGCAGGTTTTCTGAAGTTTGGCACTGTACATTTTTGTGTGGGGGAGGTTGCCATTCAATACACTGTATGTTAAGAACCTCCTTTACCTCTCTCACAGTGTATACTAACAGCAATGACCATTCTGCCTATTTAAAACAGTTTTTTGACATTTGATAATGTCCCTTAGAGGGGCAGACATTCTCTCAGTTGAGAATCACTGAAGTGATATTGTAATCACTGAAATCATTGAAACCTAATCACTAGATGAGTGGCTTTGATGATCACATAGGTCACTTAGGGTGAGACCTAAATGTCATTGAGGAGCCATCCATAAGCAGACTTGGTGAGCATGATCCAAAACAGGAAAAGAGATAGCAGACTTGAAAGACAGAAAGACAGACAGTAAGGGAAGAACACCTGGTATCTGTTTTGCAAAAATCATTCTGAATTCTGTCTGGAGAATGAATTGAGTAGGCATAAATAGAAAGAAAGATGACTATTTTGCAGGTAATGTCTGTAAACACAGTGAGATGATTATTGTCTCAGTTAACCACAAATATAAATTTTCCCACACAAAGCTGACCAGAATTTACATTTTAATTCTTTGTTTGCTTTCCATGTTTTTCTCATGTACATAGGATATTCCTCTTTTTTCCTATCTTCAGAAATAAAAGCTTTTCTTTTCCTAAAAACATTCATTTTTCATTCATTTTTTCACATCTGTTTATTAATTTATTTAATGAATAAAATTAAGCTGTACTAAGGGATTTAAGATAGAAAATATATATCATAATCAAGATATATTTTCCTACTTAAATCCCTTAATGCAGCTTAATTTGTTTCAAAGATAACACATAGTATACATAGTATATCTATACTGGTATAACTAGCATAGTATTCAGTTCATGGCTAGTTATTCTCCATTACAACGTACTATTATCTTTAATCCTTTATGAATCTCCAGTCTCAAGCATTTTCTTCATATGTACAAAATAAACTAATCTTGAGGAAAATTTTTTTGTAGATATCCAAATTTCTTTGTCCTCTTAACTTCTCTCTCTCTCTCACACTTACACACACACACACACACACACACACACACACTCACCAATTCATTCTCCACGTTAGTCCCCCCTGCCCTCCATCCATGACCTTCTGTCCTCCCACTCTTTTTTTCTTCCCTTTTCATCTGTCAGGGATGTCTAACCACTTCACTTTCCCTGAACAGCTTTATCTTCCAACCTTAGTGAGTCTACCAGGCTCTCTCAGTTTTAGCCTCCATACCACAACTCCATTTCTCTCCAAAAGCAATGACCTAGGACAAATATAGGGTTTTCATAATTTATTTTTTTTTATTTGAGGAATTATTATTCTATTATTCCATATTTCCCAATGTGTAATGTCTTCAAAATCATTGTTTCATCTATGTATTGTTGTTTCATCTATGTATTGCTATATTTTGCCAAAAGATACTGGTTTCTATCCCTCCTTGACTAAAATAGAATTCAGGATGTTTTTAAAAGATCTGCTTGATTGAAGGTTCTCAAAACTAATAATTGCTAGAATGTAACCTGTTAGAATTTTCTGTTTAGTCTTCCAATATTACAAGGATATTGTGTCCTTTATGTACATTGTATTTTCTTTCCATGACCTCAGCTCACCATTCATTCCATCCATTTCCATTATGGGAAACTCTATGGTTATAGACCTTTAACCTTGATATTTCTTAGACTATACCCTTAGAATTTACATTATAGGCATGCTGATAAAGATTGGGTTAACTCAAACATTTATCATCATCTAATTCTGGGTCTTTTTAGTTCTCTACTTCATCTTTGATTATAAGAAAGTGAAGATAATATGCTGAACTTTAAGTAAGTCTCATAAAAAAATCGAAAAACAGTGTTACTTTTTTTTTTTTTTTCCTTTCAGTATCTCTAGAGACTTAATCTCTACAGTCCACTATATGAAAAATTTATGACCTGGGCTTTTGTTATTATTATTACATGAGAACACTCTGGGGGCTCTGTACTTTCTATCCTCTTTTCATTTTGATATACTTGTCAATCCATGGTGTATTATGACACACTTTTTGGTGTAGTTTAAAAAAAAATGGAAAGTATAATTCCCCATACCAAATGAAGTCAACATCATTGTAAAAGGTGTATTGAAAGAACTGACTTCATCTGCTCAGTAGAGTTCTCCTTAAAGATAAGTGGCATTTATTCTTTTTTGTGTTACCAGTTTAGTTGGAAAAAAAATGCTCTCTTCAGCAAGTGGACATGTACTGAAGAATTGATCAAAGAAAGTGTCTTCATACAGATGCTTAGAAATACTGTTGAATGATAAATAGAGACTATTGTGAGTTATTTGAGTTAGTATTTAGAAAACTGAGAATAATTACGTGATCTTTATTGAAGTACAGCTGCTGCTATCAATTATTAGTTGGGATTCTTTTGTTTGTGAAATCTGGACTCTGGGTGATTTATATACCTTTTGCTAATAATAATCATAAAGTATGGATTTTTATCTTCATTCACAGTTGAAGTGAGTATAAGAAAGGAAAATTATGAGAGATTTTTCTGATTTCACTCTGCTTACCCCACAAATAAAATGAGTTTTTGCTCTGAAAGCATAAAATGATAACAGTAATAAGTGTGAATGATTCATTTCTTTCAAATGATGGAGATTCAGTTTATATTAGCAAAATAGAAGAGGAAATTTACTATCTTGGGTTACTGAAGAGTCCAGTGTTAGGGGACAATTGTAGGAGCTCACACGTTGTCATCAAAATTCACAAAATTTATATCTTTTAGCAATGTGTCTTCTTTTATCTTGTCTTTTCTCTCAGGCAGCTTTCTTTACATAATAGCAAAAACCCTCATCTCTAGAAGGCTGCTATTGTTCTTATATTTTCAAATCTCATGTGTCATTTTCCAGAGAAATTACTATACAAAGGGAAGGAGCAATAGAAATATTGATGCTTCCGTTCTATACTCATTCTGCCCAAAGCACTGTGGATAGCATATCATAACCACTTAAAACAGTTCCTCACAAGAAACATTAACAGCTGCCACCACAGCAGAACATTTACTGTTAATTAACCTCAGGTATGTTTCTGTGATATGTCTCACTGGAGATCACCTAAACCTCTAATGCACAATTTACATTCTCTTAGATTCAGGAAATAAGACTTCTCTCCTGTGGTCAGTTCATGACTGAGGCCTACAAAATCAGCAAAATCCTTATCTTTCTTCCTTCTTACTTATTTTTTTAATCTCTTATTAATCAATAGTTCTAGCTAGCTACTATTTGAATTGAAGCTAGATATTACTTTCTGTATCACTATAGAGAAATTTTGCATTTGTTCCTGTTTCTATCCATTTCTTTTCACTTATCTAGAAGTCCTACTTAAAATATTTTTGTTAAAATCTTGTGGTAATACGAAATATGAATATATATATTTAATATGCTACATAGAAAAATAAATAATAAACCTCTTTCAATAAGTGTCAATAAATTCAGACTATGACAAAAGATCCATAGAAGTGGTGAGGTCATTGGGTAATGCTATGAGAAAGGATTTTGCTAGTAATAACTCTTAAGCCTCTTATTAAGACCAGTATCTCACCATAACATTAAGAGAAATATGAAAAAAATTCAAAATAGATAATTACCACTTATATAGTAAGTAAATTGCCATCGAATTCAGAAGATACACAAACATCAAAACAAGATCAAATAAAGTGAAGTAAATCAGAAAGAAATAATGCATGGCATCACTAATAATTGGAATATAGAAAAACCAACCAACAAACAGAAAAAAAAAAACTACCTTGAAAAATGACTACAAAATTGAAGCGTCCAAAGGTGGAGGGGTGGGGAAGGGTAGAAACAACAGGGAAAGAGGCACAATGGTATGCCTATGGGATCTGAGCAAATCCTAATGTTACCCTAATAAAATCAAAAATAAGGCCGGGCATGGTGGCTCGTGTCTGTAAGCTTCAGCCTATAAAGCGGTCAGGGCTAGGAATCGTGGTTTGAGTCCCGCCTGGGACCCGTAGCGAGACCTAGTTCCAAAAAAATAGCTGGGCATGGTGGTGCACGCCTGTAATCCCAGCTACCTGGGAAGCTGAAGCTGGGGATTGCTTGAGTCTGTGATACCCCGGGAGAGGAGTGCCTGTGGTTCCATGGGCAAAAATAGCGAGACTTAGTTTCAAAAAAAAAAAAAAAAAAAAAAAAAAGAAAGAAACAAAAACAAAAATAAATAAAAGCATCATAATTTTCAATTGTTCTGATATTGTAAGTATTCCATGTGATAGAAATTAATAAAATGGAGAAAAACTTGTAAAGTGTTGCGCTCAGCGAAGTCACTTAGAGAACAATGGCATTCACGAAAGAATGAAACTGCTTTCATGCATATTTCCAGTGAATAGTGAAGGAAAACTTTCAGAGGTAAAATGATCATAGTTCGCAGGTGGTAAGGGACAGATCTAAGTATGCTTTTCACAGAATGCTGTTTTTATGTTCAAATAACTGTATTAGCCTGAGAACTGCAGTGGGTTATAAGGTCTACTCAGTACGAAAAGGAAAGAAGTTGTTACACAGGGCAGGAGTAAACATTGCAAAGAGGCAAAAATACTTGGCACAGAATAACTAAGACAAGAGATATAGCTGTGAACAATTAGAAGGAGGAGTGTATGAAGCCATAGAGTCAAGCATTGTATGGACTTACGGTTTGAATTCTAAAAGCAATGGATTCAGGTATCTAGTCACATATATCATGACTGTTGAAGTCTAGAGAGAAAGAAACACACTGACTAGAATGGATGCTCTATTAGCAGGGATCTGAGGGGCCTGGGGAGTGTGGACTCTTGGTTTATTTACATTCAGTTCAAGAAATATGCAGCCAGATACCGGAATTAAGGAATTAGTGAAAAAATCTGGAAACACAGAGGGATAAAACTGATTGGAACCCAGGTAGAGAACTGGTAGAATGAGTAAGAAAATGAGAAAATAGGAAAAAGGACAGAGCTTGTTACTTAGGGCAAACTGTTAGGTTTCTATTTCTCATTCACTTGAGAAATGAAAGGTGGACATGAGTAAGATGGAAAACATGGACCTGAAACATAACTAATATAGTCTGATTTCCATGTTTTCTTACACGTTTTGAACGTATTCTATATCATGTTTGTATATCACATATTTAAACATATTTAATGATAACCTTGTTAAAAAGTTTTTATCAGAATTAATACTCCCCTAGATTTTAGAACAGACTTTATTCATAGTATAATTTTAGACAACTGATAACTTCTCTGAAATTCATTTTAATCCTCTGCAAAACTGAAAGCAATAACTGCCTGTAAGAATTTTAAAGATTAAGTGATACAAATTATATCCTAGTTAACAGGATAGGACTGTATATAGCATATAGTCATTAGTAGAATTTTTCTTCAGTTTTTCACTATCTCCTTTATTTTTTTTTCTCATATGTGCTGTAAAATTTATGGGAAGTAAGTAAAAAAAAAGGCAGCAAATTCAGGTTATTCTTTCTTTAGTGGTGTTGTACTCATGACAGAAACAGAAGGACAGGGGAGCTAGAAGCTGGCATTTTCTGTGGTTTTGATGTTATAGACAGTGTGTGTGGGGGGGTCATAACATAACCCTGGTAGGAGAATGCAATAAAAGAAATGTGCTTTTTCACAATGACTTAAAAACATTTAGTGATATGACCTACTTGGTGATATCTTAGATTCTACTTCCTCACTTTTTCTTTTGATGTTTCTGCTTCAGCCACACTGACCTACACACCTCTCCCCAGGAGACTGTCCTGCACCAGGGACCAGGGACTTTGCACTACTGCTATCTCTGCCAGGCATGCTTTTTCTACCAGTTGCTGTGAGGATCACTTCCCGCCTGCCTTCACATATTTATCATATCAACTTCTCAGTGTGGCTACTTTGACCACCAGAGTTAAATTGCAACATCTTCTTCAAACTCCAGTAATCCCAGAGCACTTTACTAGGCTTTAGCTTCACCTCCTCCCCATTCAATGAGATTTTAATGGATTATATGATTAATTACCTATGATTTGTTGATAATATTTCTTAAATAAATCAAAGTTCTAGGAAGAAATAATTTTTGTCTGTTTTGTTTACTACTGTTATCCAAGCACATCGAAGGCTCTTAAATACTTGTTAAAATCAGTAGTATTTTGCAAGATAATCTGAGAGATTCACAGTAGTAATTTAACAAAAACTCATTAAATTTGCTGCCACACATCTGAAAGAAGTTTTAATAACAAAATAATCATCACCTTTCTTTAATTGGGATACACTACTTTTAAGAGAGCGCTCCAAACTATGTTCGAAATAAAATCAATGTTAGCCAAAGAGATTTCAAAATGCAAAATTCTATACTAAACTCCACTATTGATTGAAATAAGGGATCAGGAAGATGAATTTGGTGACAGATGCAAACTTCAATAGCAAACAGAAACTTTAAGTGGGGCCTCTAAAAAAATAACTTTTACAAAAAGGAGATAGAGATAGCCCAGAGTAATTAACTAGAAGAATAACTAGCATGTGTACAAGTTTCTAGGAATAAATATTATTTTGTCCAGTGAGAGAACAATGATAATCAGAGAATCAGAGGAAGCTACTGAAGCGCTTATTTTTCACTCTGATCAAGGGTAGAGTTGGTAACAGCAATAGTGAAAAACCAGAAAATTCTTTGGAAAAAGAGATGGAATTTAGGAAGTCTAGAAATAGGTCTACATGTCTAACCTGCAATTCATGCTGAGATGACAGTAGTAGTAACCATGATCAAGAAAAAAATACTGTTCAGTAATACACATAGGTCTCCTTGCCTGAGGTAAAGTATATGAAGATAATTTTCAAGTCAGATGGGATGTACATATAACCATTACATGATATCATTGAGTATATAATATAGATGCATGTTATATGTAAAGTTTATAGGATTTTCTAAAATCTGCAAATGCATTCTTGAAAAGCATTTTAAATTCAATCACATATTCTAAAGTATTAACAGACTGTTAACCCCTTTGGTTATGAAGTCAGAAAATGTAAATGAAAAGTTCTTTCTAAAATTCCCAAACATCTGCTCTAATTTAGTTTTCATAATCAAGTTAAATCGAAGTTTTTATGAACCATCAACAGGTTTCATACGCACATATACTACTGATTTCTATCTCTGCTCTTCTCTCTCCAAAGTCTGTGTATATACATATCATATACAAACATATAAAAATTTCATGTGTTATTTCTGTATAGCTACATTTATGCATCCATATATAAAAGAGGAAAATTAATGTTCTCCCTATATATAGAATATATATTAACAAAGAAAGAATACATGAGTGTGAATGTGTTTGTGTGTTTTAGTTTATAAATGACTATGGGAAAGAAAGTGAAAGATTAAAAGATAAATTGCAAGAAAGAGATGGTTTCATTTTTGTCATCATTACTTTTTCACCTTTTGTCTCCTAATAATTATTGTGGGTTTTCAGTTTTCTCTTACAATCAATGGGATTCAGAAAGCAAGAAAAGAAAATTGTGGAATTTTGTTTTTTACATTCATTAATCATCTCAACAATTTAATGACAGAGCACTTTTATTAACAAGACAAGTATGAAACATGCATTTTATATGATGGGTTTTATATGGCATGCATTTTACAGACTTTCCCCTAATTTTTGGCACCAACTGATATATTTTGTAGAATGAAATAACACAGCACTCAAGGTTGAACACTGCTCTTGCAGGGGCTCCCTGCAACAAGTGGCTCTATGGCTGAATGGCTGCCAGGGTATGATTACCTGATGGTGGAACTCAGCTCCTTGATGAGCACTTAGATTGAGGAGCACTCACCCTGTGATCTCAAATCATACTTGCACAAGTCTTGTGGAGCAGCCTCTCTAAAAACTAGAGAGAATGTTCTTATGCTTTATATCCACATGTCTATATGTAGCTGCATTAGAAAAAAACATGAAATTATATATACAGAAAATTAGATTTCTTGCTAGATAATTAGATGTAGTTCTTTTAGGAAAAGAAATTTAACAAATGGCAAAAGACAATTTTTTCAGTATAGAGCACAGAGAAAAAAGTTCCCTTTTGGTTTGAGTAAATTTCATTTAGAGAGTGCTGTGTTCCTTTGCAGCTCCCACCAGTGATTCAGACAGAATGGAACTTGCCTGTCAACGCAGCTACTATTCTGCAGGAGAAGGTACAAGACTAGCATTGTTTTTGCAGACAACACTTTCTGAAGACAAGCACTTTACTAATATACAACAATTACCTCAAAGTAGTATAAAACTGTCAGAATTTAATTACATTGTGGTTTGAAGTTTAAGAATAGTAACTTCTATAAAAATTTGATATCTGCCCCCAATCACAATTGAAGGAAGGAAAGGGACCAATAAGCATGATCACCATTAGGCTATTATTTCTACTATTGTAAATCTGTTAAATTTAGTTCTCTAATTTTTGAGATTTAGGTGCTTACCAGCAATGAAGTGTGGGTCAGTCTCCACAAAATGGTCAGATAGCTTTTCTCAACATGCCCAGAGTGGGCCTCTCCCAATACGTGTATCACCATGATTTGGTGAACTGAAGGTCTTTAGAGACCCTGAAAATACGGACTATTTTGAGTTGAGAACATTGAAAACCATAGGGACTAAGCAGATCAAGAAATATTATTATTACTCCCTGAGTTTCTACCCTTTCCTGATTTGAGTAGCAATCACTGTTATCCATTTTGTGATCTAGAAGAATGTACTTGGGGGAGGTCTTCTCACATGCCCTCTCTGAGAAATTCATCTTTATTTCCATAATAGTGATGATATATAAATTATTACTTGAAGTCTACACCCTTTTCACCTTGATGCCTCAGACCCCTAACCACAAAATATCCCTAGTCTCCTTTAGTCTTTAGAATTTATAGTTATGTAAGTTCCTTGAATGCATGTTTTTTTTTAACTTTTGGTTTTTTCCTACTCATTATTCTGATGTTATTTTCCTCATCCCCTAGTTATAAAATAATTCATATGGGGCTGTAGAATTATCTCCTACACCTCAACAGGAAATATATTTCATATGTATACATGAATCAAAAATCTTTTGATTTTCTGTTAAGGATGTAGGCTCTGACTTTTACCCATCAACTACTACAACTTTTAATGCATTAGGGCCACATTCAGCAGACAGTAGGCGCACCCTCCCCTTTTAGCTAGTTTTCATACTGTAAACATAAAGCTTTATTAAACTGTTTACTTGACATGTTCGTTGTTCTATATTATAGACATTGCATTGTCTTTATTTCTTGTATTTATTTTATTTCATTTTGGAAAGGGGAGTCAATGCAACATCCAATCAAAAGTAAGATTTTGGTATATTTCACATTTTCATAGTTCTTTTTTAAAGATACTGGCTTTGGTAAAATATAATATCTTTTTATTAATTTGTTTCAAATCCCTATGATGATAAATCCCTTTAGAAGAAATCAACTTTACAATTTTTGCCACTTTTCAAATATTTGACAATTTTATATTGTTAAATATGAATTTATGTAATTGCTACATGAATATAAAAGAACACTTAAAAAATTTTCCACATCCTAATTGTACCAGAGAACTTAGGGTAAATCAGAGATAGCAGCATTGCACAAAATGTGTTTTAGTGGGTGGGGAGACCACAAAACCAACACCATAAATATAAACCCTTTATATATGAAGTTTTCTTAGCAAGATTATGGAGAAAATACTTTTCCATTTTCATATAAACTTGGAAGATAGGGGATTAAACAGATTAAAAACATTTCCATATACCTAGAGTTTCTAGAGCCTTTAATATGCTAATACTACTGTAAATCTCCTAAACAGGTGTGCTCATCTCTCAAATCAATTTGGTCACAGAAAAGCACATGTGCTCTCTCTCTCTCTCTCTCTCTCTCTCTCTCTCTCTCTCTCTCTCTCTCTCTCTCTCTCTCTCTCTTGTTTTCCTACTGATCACCTAGTGGAATTACTGCTCTTACAAAAGCACTTTGGGAAAGCTGCACAGGATGTTGATGAGCTTTAGAGATTAGACTAAGATTTAAAAAGCAAGTATAGCTACATTTTACTACTCAAACATGTTGTTCTTAAGGGTAAAAAATGCCTGTGTAGAAAATAAGAATCAGGAAGGTTTCTGAGGTGGGGATGCTTCAGACTGTGTTTGTGGGAACCATTTTGCAGATGGGTGTTAACCTTTCTTTGTGAAATTGAATTATCCATATTAGTAAATGAGAAAAGGGACACTTTAATAAAAATTTTTGTCAATTTTCTCACTGTAGCTTACACTGTTTCAAGTATACTCTTATACACCACCATGCTTCTAGTTAGTTAAAATTGTAAATGTCACTTGCACAGATTGAGTGGAAGTTAGTGAACTGGACCTGATGCATTATTTATATCTCAGCTTCATATCACACTTCTGACTGAAGAATCCAAGGCTCAAAGAACTTTTCAATAAAGCAAAAATAATAGAAGTTAGGAGAGTGAAGAAGATAGGATAAGAAGAGTTAGAATCTGGAAACTAGGAGAAAAGCTAGAGTAAAACTGACGTATTGTTCAGTTTATTTATTAAAGAGCATAAAACAATAATACATCCAAATAAAGTGGCACAGATTAAATATCTTCTTAATTATACATAGCATCAATTCCAAGAGGACAAGACATGTTAATGACAGTCACAAACAAAAGTCCAGGTGTGGCATATGCTCCCTTGGAGTGCCCACTCTCAAGTAAAAACACCATCATGGAAAATCTAGTCATTTCTGTTCACTATGTCACTCACAGCTTCTTAAATTGGAAAGTATTAGATCTTTTAACATAACCAGTAAGCACAGGGTTTGGTCAATTTCCCCATTTTTAAAAGACTGTCTAAAAAGATCCTAGGCTTTTCCGTACGGAATGAAACTGATTCGTTTTTACTGTTGTCTGAGAAGAGACAACATTTTAAACATGATGTGAGACCTGGAATGGGGCAGAACACAGACTAAACAGAAAGATATGCTTGATTTTTATTCTCAGCTTTAATTTTTTTTAGCCTCACAAAAGTAACAAGATGGGTAGTTGTTAAAAAAGTTAGAGATATAAAATGATTTATATATAGAGGTGCGGCTCGAAATCTAAATGGCCTCAGTTCAACTCTATTCTTTCCTAGAGGTGGCTTTGGGTAAGTTATTTAACCATTCTTAAGAAAGCTTCCATATACTTATCTATAAAATGACTATGATAATAGAACTTTCCTCATAGAATTGTTAGAAGGATAAACTGACATTTTATTTCACTTAGAATAAGTTCAGCACAGAGTAATAGTTCAACATATTATTTCACTGTTTTGATCATTACAAGCAAATTTTCTCTAATAATTATTCCCCCCCCCCTTTTTTTTTTCTATGTCAATCTCTCCTCTATAGTAAGGCTTCCCTTTTAGATTGAATTTTCTAAGGCAGAAATAAACATTCTTTGAACTCTGAATCCAATTAAACTTCTACCCTATCTTTATCCTCTCCTTCATACCACAAATACTTAAAGACTAGTCTCCCCCCCCATGTCTTCCAAAATCTGTCCTTAAATTTCTGAAATCTCACTCTTAAAATGAATATACCACTAAAACAGTCTTCACCAATTCACCAGTGACTTAGTCTCAAATGCATGGAGCTCACACACAGTTTTTCCCATCATTGTCTTTGACATAGTTAAGAGTCTTTTTCTTGTCATTGAAGCCTGTGCTCTTCAGTGATGTTAAGTGGTTCTTTCCTCTATTTGGTACTTAATTATAGTCATTTCCCCAAACTTCTACTTTCAGCATCTCTATGCTTAATCTATACACTTTCTATCATTACATCTTGCTAACTTCCAAATTATCTTCACTGGTTATGGCCTATTTTGTGATTTTCAGTTACCAGTTACATTGACATTTTCATGTGGATGCCCATCAGCACCTCTAACTCAGCGTGACTTTTCCCATTTGTGGATTCTCTGATTTCATCCATTATATGCTTCCAGATTTAGTATTCATCTTTTAATACATGCTTCAAATAGAACCTCCTTTGCAAAGTCTTCTATGAACATCAAGTTAAACTTCACAATACTGAAATCTTGGAATCTTTCTTATTTATGGTTATTTTTAGGTATCTGTCAATTTTTAACCCACCACTAACTTTAAGTTGTTAGAAACACAAAACATCACTATAATTTTCAAAGCACTTCAAAAATGACAGGTTAAATAACAACAACAACAACAACAAACCCTGATATTTAATGAATTCTTGCTGAACTGGATGCTTGACTGTAAAGGGAGACATTACTTCTTAAAATGGTAAATGAGATAAATTTGTCGAAAGAAATTAGTATACTATTAGTATACTAATAGTATACTATACTAATAGTATTAGTATACTAATAATAGTATATTATTCTTTGGTATTGGGAAATAAATAAAATTCTAGTGACTGTAGTAAAAACTGCCAAAATGAATATAAAAAATACTGATATTTTATGTATAGTATATATACATATACTTAAATATATAAAATGATAAAGTAGAAATTAAATACTATATTTAATTATTACTTAATATATTAAATAATTAAGTGATTGTTTAATACATAGCAAAGCGTGTTCAAATCATAAAATATGTTTTTCCATGATATTTCAGGCATGCCATTGCTTGCACTATTTGCGTTATGATAGGTACTGGAGGGCAACAACTGAAGATGATTCATGCTGGAATGCGCTCAAGGGCATTTGAGAAAAATTATTTTTAAATTGTTACTTATGAATCAGAGGGTTATAAAGGGTTGAGAAAGTCATCTACTTTATCCCCCTTGCCTCAGGGCTTAAAATTTTTACATTCGGTTGAAATGACCAATTAATATACAGAGAAATGAAATATCCATAGAGTGCTTGACTTTAAGAGCTCTCTAAATTGTTATTATTTCAATATTTTCATCATTCTCAGTGCAAAAAGCTCAAAGCTATCTGGTACATTGATCAAAGTCAGACTAGTCAACTAAATGAAATCTCCATACTGTTTATAGAAAGAAAATAAATGTTATATTTAAATATATCTTATTCACTCTGTTAATTCCATCATGTATTATAATAGATTCTTCCCATATTTGATATATTAATTGAAAACACTTTGATGAATGTCAAAAACAGGTTTGGGGACATCAAAGTTCTTGTTAAATAAAAAACATGACTATATATAGCTTTACCAAAAAAATTGTCTTCTGTATGTACACATTCAGAGTTATGAAAATATATGCATTTGCTTTTAAATATCTGTTTCATAGTTCATTATTAACTACTTTTCAACTCTATTTTTACTTTTTAAGATTGAGCAGCACATTCAAGAAAAGTGTAGTACCTTACAACAATTAGTAATTGATACATTCCTTTATAATAGGTACAAAGTACAATTTTTATAAAGACATATTTCTTGTTTGAAACTCTTAGTTGTTCAAATCCTAAAGTTATCTGATGTTTGGAATGCTTGCTTACAAGATATTATTTGAATATTAGGACAGTCTTCCCAGACCAATCACACTTTGAACACCAGGAGATTACCTTGTAATCAAGAATAATCTCCTTAATAGTCTTTTGGGTGTTTTCTGATATCTGGCATAACAGAAGAACCAAATACTTGCTGAAGAATTAAATGCATTTTAGATATATAAAAGGAGGATAAAATCACGTGGAAAAGTATCTGTATCTTTCATCATTAAGAAAAGCAAAATCCTGCAATTATATTCCAAACAAACTAAAAATTCCAAGTGGTATTTAGCATTATAAAGGCATGTGGCTGGGCCCTCTTAAAAAGAATAAGGAACACTTGAAAATGCAATACAGTGAAGTTGAGTGCTTCCTAAAATTGTTCTCTAATATCTCTAAAAATTATTCTCTAATAAATCAGAAACCATGTTTAAAGCAAAAAGAAAAAAAGAAAAAGAAAAAAGAAAACCAGTCTTTCAGCTATAATAAGTTCTAAGCAAAAGTAGAGATGTAACCTGAATTTTAAAATGAATCCTTTTGATTTTTTCAATTTATGAAAAAGGAAATGAAACAGACTCAACAATATTATGTCCCCAAATGTCTGCTAAAATGTGAACTTTTACTCAACTAGATTTGAATCATTCTAAAATTACAAATTCTGGCCTCTGTTTTCTACATATTTCATATTCAAAAACCTTTGGGATGGAGGGAACACGAATGATAGCTGAAGGTGCAGGTCTTAGTTTCTTCCTATCTTCAAAACAGACATAAAGGTGTGGAATCATTACTATTGCAGAAACAAAGAAAGAGATGATAGCAATAAAAGGATGAGAGAATCCCCTCAAAGTAGGTCATTTCCCGTTGGCTGTAAGAATTTTTGTACAAACAAAACAAAGCAAAAACCCAATCAAAAAATGGGGAGATGGGCTAAAAAGACACTGGTTCAAAGAGGAAATACAAATGGCCAATACACATATAAAAAAATGCTCAACATCAATAATGGTCAGGGAAGTGCAAATTTGAACCACAAAAACTATACCACCTTACACCAGTAAGAATGGCCAATATCAAAAAAGGGGGGAGGGGCAACAACAAGTGCTGGTGTGGATGTAGAGAAAAATGAACACTTTGCACTACTAGTGGGAATAAAAATTGGTCCAGCCACTATGGAAAGCTGTGTGGAGGACCCTCAAGCTACTGAGAATGGAACTACCAGGTAATCCTACTTTTGCTTATCTATACAAAGGAAACAAAAACACTAATTCAAAAGGACACCTGTATTTGGATGTTTACTGCTACACTATTTATAATACCCAGGCTATGGAAACAACTAACCAAATGCCCAAAAGCAGATGAATAGATCAGAAAATTGTGGCATATGTACACAACAGAATACTATTCAGCAATTTCAAATGACACATTTGAGGCATGTGTGATGACATGGATGGATCTACAAAGAATCATGCTAGCAGAAATAAGCTAGAAAGAAAAAGAAATGCAGGATAATCTGACCTATATGCATGATATAGGGAAACCAAACAAACAAAAAGACAAGTAAATTTAAAGCTAAGAGTCAACAGAACTGAAGCACAGAGCAAGAGAGGGCGTGGGGCAAGATCAGGGGAGGATGGACACAAAAGTGTAAAATGATGGTTCATGGGGGCAAGGTGATAGATGAATCAGAGGGAATATAATGTGTTATATATATATATATGTGTGTGTGTGTGTGTATATATGTATGTGTGTAATCAATTAAAATAAATAAAAGTCGTGCATACACATGTCAACAAAATGGAGAGTAAAACATTTCATATTTTATTTCTGTAAAAGTGGCATACATATATAATATTCTTAAAGTGGTATGCTGGGGGTAACATATGGACTACAATATCTGACTCCCTCTCCTTCATTACCCATTTTTGTGATCTCTTCACATCGGTTTATAGTCTACAAGGTTGGCAGTAATTATAGTTTGTACAGACAACTGTATTTCAGAATCAACATTATGTCAAATGACATTCCCATCTCTATGTAGGTATATAAAAGGGGTTAGACTATGATGGAGAAATAAATTGTTATCATTCCTCTTCTCTCTTGCTTCTGGATTACTATTCTCCCATTTGTCTACCCTCTGAAAAGGACGTCTAAATCAAGCAAACTTTCCTTGATCTCGATAGAAAGTTTGTTATGAGTCTCAGGGTCTTTTCGCAATTACAAGAATTCATAGAATTTCTTTAATTGAAATTATTAATTGTTTAACATTAGGGATTAAAAGAGTCTAAAGGTCATTTAATATAAAATAAACAGGTCAAAATCTGACAACTAACACTCTAAAAAATTATTCAAACTTCTCTCAAAAAACAAAACAAAAACCTAGGTGCTTCCCTTATATTCTAACTGTGCAAATTGTACTTTGTCCCAACAAATCGTAGGAGCATTTCAAACAAAAATTTTCTTTTGTGACCTTCACACACCAGAAAATTGATTAATCTATTTATAAAAAAACCCAAATACATTTATTGAGCATATATTTAGATCTAGAAGACCACAGCGTTTAAAGCAGTGAACCAAAGGAAAATAATGCTGCTCATATGAAGTCAACATATTTTTGTCTATAATCTTCCATATTCCTATAAATCAAATCTATACTAAGTATGATTCAACTCATGCTATCTCATTACTCAAAAATATTTAATGGCTTTCAATTAATACCAAATAAAAAAAGTTTATGATCCTCACCATTTGCCCTATATAGCATCATATTTTTCTCCAATGCACCTTATATATTACTTCATGACACTTCACACCCAAAATTTGCTCCTCTCCTACTATGTCTGTTATGGGGCATTATTAAGTTAAAATGATGCCAGAATAAAGTTTGTCCTATTCACATATGGTCGGTCTCTCTCATCAGTGACTTTGTAGAATTTTATTCACTATTTACTTTGGGTAATCTGCATTATATATTTCAGTATTACAAATATATATATATATATATATATATATATATATATATATGCATATCCTAATCAAAAAAAATTGAAAACTGTCAATATATTTTACTTTTTTTCAACCATGACTCTCACCATTTGTGCCCCTAATAAGGTATGAATTACAGATTATTCTCAATATATTGTGAATTAATTACTTCCTTATTACAATGTAATATTCACTGTATTCCTTAAGTTTGCTACTTGATACCTTATGAAGATTTCAGAAATAGATTAATAGTGTTATATGATTTAAGAGAAGAAAATGTAAAAGTAATGGAATTATATATCTAATCTACCTAAAAAAATATGAAGCCTAATTTCCTTCAATGGTGTACCCTTTATCCTGGAACAGAGAAATAAAGACCCTAGGAAGTAAAGTGAAGTTAAATAGATATATCATGAAAATTCTTCCTGGTTGATAATAATAGTAAAACTTGCCTGTGAATACAGGGAAATGACAGCATGACTTACTTTAGCTTAGTGAAAACTGTAATCTATATATTTTAATTAGCTTATTCTTTTTATTGTGGTAACATAATTCTTTCAAAAATAAACAAAGCATGTTTTAGTTCTTCCAGGTTCATCTCTTGGGGAAACCAATTCATCCTTTCAAAAATTCATCCATACTTTCTCTACATATTTGCTAAATGTCTGTCTTTTACTTAAACTAGTTATTATGGAGAATCAAAAATATGGAAAGCAGAATTATATTCTACTAGAAGAGTAAGGAGGAAAAATATATATTCAAAATACCTTTGACAGAAATTCAGATAATAATATAATCTGGGAAATGGTGGTTACTTGATTCTGTTATGGGGGGGGATGGGGACACCCCCGTTTAAATTCCTCCTTCCTATGGGTTCTCCCGCCTGCGCGCAGCAGCTGCTCAGATATCAACCTTAACAACCAGGATAGACAAGAGATTTATTAACAGATACGGAAAAAAACCAAACCGAAAGAGTCCACACCCTCACAAATGTTCCAAACAGAATAGAGCTCCACTTCCGCTCCTCAAGGAGCTTCGTGGGGTTTATCTCAGTCTTAGGGCACTTCTGGTTGGAAATGCCAGGACTTTGACTCCCAATCCTGTCGCTCCAGTTGGTACCAGATGAATCCAACCAACACAGGTGGGGCTCAGATGGTCTCCCAAAGGCAGGCCTGTCTGAGTGTCACCGTGGCTCCGCACTTCACCCGGGTCACCTCTCCTCCGCCTTCACACAGGTCTTGCTCCTCAGGAACCAAGTGCTGGGGAGGTGAGGAAGCTCCAGAGGACCCAGCCGGGTCCTTCTTCCGAGGCCCCAAACCTCCGCGCCTGATCCCAATCTCCAGGCTCTCGCTCTCACTCCACTCTCCACGCTCCTCT
>PVHY01009334.1:0-14233 GCA_004024945.1 Uropsilus gracilis | reverse complement strand
ATCTCCACACTCCACCTCCCCTCTTTTTTTCCTTCTCCCTGCTTCCCATTGACCATCCCCCCTTGGTGTGTTACCTCCCTTTGCCCTCTGGGCCTGATTTGGACCTCAGGACCCTACATTACATAACCCCAGTCTGCCCTGGTTACTTTTAGAGTAACCACTTTACTCTAAAAGGGGGAACTGGCCTCAGGCTAGTTATGGTCTCTATCTTTCAGATGCAGATGTCTGCAATGCCCATATTCGGAACTGGGTTCATCTTTGGGTCCCGGCTTCATTTCCATCAGTAATACCTTTATTTGAATAGTTTACAATTTAGCTGTAGCTGATTTTTTTCATATGGCAAAATTTGTTGACATTTTCATTATTAGATATCTCTTTCTGTAATATAAAATCTTAATTTTAAGTACTGCTCAATGTGTTGTATATGAAAATATCTCTCACTGTGGTCTTAAGTTCAAAATGAACATTTATTTAAACACTTCTTTTAAATAGCATCGTCCTCTCAGGTTTATTACCTGGACCCTGATCATCTGATCAACTGCAACATCATCTTCAATGGGTCAAATCTTTCCCAAGTGATTTGTGTTTTTGTGCTGAAGAGCAGTCTGAAACTGCAGAACTCTGTAGTCATTCTGAGTATCTTTCTGCCCTGAAACTGGACATCATGTTTAAACTTCTCATTTTGTTAATTGGTACTTACTTAGGTCTTATGAATTGAATTGTCTTCCATTAGTTAGATAATTGAAGTTGTAGACTCTACTCTTCGTTCCTCTTCACTCAAGCATCATTTCTACACTGAAAATCGCATGTAAAATAACTCCTTTTTTTTCTGTCAAGAATGGGAGATATGGTCTGACTTGAAACTTCTTAGTTCTCTGGTTATTTTTACAATCCTCTTCTACTGGTGTCTTAAATGAATTTAGGATTGATTATCAAAAGCTGATTCTGATATAGTTCTATATATGGGAAACTAAAGTTACTGGGTAGGCAGATGATATACGGAACTTATTTTTAAGCTTAAATTGTAAAACAAATAATGAAATAGATTGCATAGGTTTATGGTCACGGTCCAAATGAAGCCTATTTTCCTTCAATGGTATACCCTTTATCCTTCAGCTCTTCAATTTTCACTTTTGTAAAAAGACAAGGATAATTTTATGTTTATGATAATTAAATGAGATAGGGATGTAAAATAATTGGAAAGTGTCATATATAATAAATACTCCAAAAATATTCACAATAGTAGCTCATGCATGTTTAAAATACATAAGTTCCATATATCTGTATCAATGACTTGCAGTTTTAATAATATACATGATCATTTCTCATCTCCATTTTTTCAAAAAAAATGAAGCTCTGGAATTTTTTTTTGTCACACTGTCTCTGATACAACCACTAAAATATGTGCTGGAGCACATAAGCTCCATTATATAAATGCCATGTGGATGATGGGTGTAGCTATAATGAAACCATGCTGGATTTGATCAGAGAGCTCTCTGAAGTTCACTGATTATTATGTACTGGTGGTGTATGTTCCCCCACAAAACCAAATGTTTAAGCCTAAAACTGAATGTGATGGTATTTTGAAGAGGAGTCTCTGGTAGATGATTAGGCCATATGTGTGTAATACTCATCAATGGGATTGATACACAGCACCAAAAATATGATCCATGAAACAAATAATTGATAAATTGGACTTCATTAAAATGTAAAACTTCTGCTCTGTGAAAAACACTGTCAAGTATTTCTCAGTAAGTTAAGGCTGGAAAAAATATGTGCAAGGGAGTCATCTCATAAAAAACTTAATATATTAAAAAATATAAAAAAATATAAAAAAACATAGTTTTTGATCTATGGAACAAATAGATCAAAAACTTACATAGACACCTCACCAAAGAAGACATGTTCCTATGCAACTAAGCATAGGAAAAGTTATTCACCCCACATGTCATCAAATATTTTTAAATTAAAAGATTGAGATATTATTAAACATGCTTTAGAATAGCCAAAATCTCGGTCTTAACAACACTAAACAGGATGTCGACTACCAGAAGTTCTCGTACACTGCTGGCAGGAATAATAAATGGCACAACCATTTGGAAGGTAGTTTACCAATGTTTTACACAAGTAAATAACCTCCTTACCATATAATTCAGCAGTTGTATCCTTTGGCAGTTAGCCACTGGGGATGACAATTTCTTTCTGAATGACAATCTACATATGGATATGTACAGTGGTTTTATTCATAATTACTATGATATGGAAGATACCAAATTAAGACACTCTTCAATTGGTAGAAAAACAAATGATGGTGCATTCAAATAATGGAACAATATTCAGTGCAAAAACCGAGTGATCAAATCATGAAGATTCAAAGAAAATTTGAATGTATATTACTAAGTGAATGAAATCAATATGAAAAGATTGTAGATGGAATGATAACAAGAAATGCTGGAAAAAGTAAGTCTCTGGAAACAGCAAAAGATCAATGAGTGCCAAAGGAGGGTGGAAGGAAAGTGGAAGAATGAATAGGAAAAAAACAGTAGATTTTTAGTAAAAATATTAAGCGCAGTGTTATAATGCGATAATGATGGCTACATATCATTACACATTGTTCAAACCCACAGAATGTACAATATCAAAATTGAAACCAAAGACAAACTGGAATATGGATGGTTATGTCCTGTTCATCCTTCCCAACGCATATCTTCTCTAAAGAGTGGTACTGGTAATGAAGAAGGTTATGTGTGGGTATGGTGTGGCAGCAGGGAATGTATCATCTCTGCATCATCCCAATTTCATTGTGAAATTGATACTACTCCATAAAGAAACATTATTTAAATAGAAAAATAGACTTCCAGGCAGCTCTATCACTCTCCTTCCGCCTGGGGAGGACTTAGAGAGTAAATGGCTATTTGTGAATCAGGAATCAAGCTGGCACTAGACACACTCTGCTGGCATCCTGACCTTCAACACAACTTCAAAAGGTTGAGAAATAAATGTTTATGTTTAACTAACTCAGTCTATGGCATGCTTTATCAGAATTGCTGGAGCAAACTAAGACAATGACTCTGTTCTAAATCACTAGAAGATTTCCATTAAAATCTCCAGCCCATAAACCTGCAATATGATGTTCCTACATCCAAACAGTAAAATGACTGCTGCTCCTCTGCGGTTGAGTTTTACACACAATAATTTATTTTCAAAAGACAAGGCTTCCATTAAAGAGGCTGTCTTTATTCTGAATGTCCTTTCAACTCCTCTGTGTGAAAATATTTAATTGAGGAATTGATGATGACAGTTTTGCAAGTTTTTTTTTTTTAATGATTCTATTTGATCACATAAAAATCTGTCTCTATCCACCAACTCTCTTGTAACTTGTAGCACTGACATTGGGGAGAGGGAGGCTAAGAATTTTCCTGTCAAATATCTGTCTGGAGAGGTGAAGGAAATGGGAGGTGCATTGAACTAGGAGTCTAAAGAATTGTTTTCTCTCAGTGATTTGCTCTTGTGTCTTGTGCCATGGTACAAGATAGTCTATTTCTGGAATGTAATTTTCTTATATCAAAAAAGTTACATTTGTCCAAATGAACTGCTTAGATGCTGTATATGAGTTGCTGTCATGTTTTTCTTGTACTTTAGCACAGTACTTTGAGGCAGAATTTACATAAATACTTAATTAATGAATATACAAAGGAACTAAATTCATTACTTAGATCCACAAAAATGAATTAAAGGTTACCTGTTGGAAGTCGCTAGATTTCTAATGAAGGAGAACAAACTTATACAAGATGTCTTAGTAAATATAAAATACTTAATGGTATAGGTTTATCTGGTTATGTCTGAGATCTTTTAAATACCTTATGATTTATTTATTTTTTTATACAAGGAAGTGCCAATTTTCAACATCTCATTAAATAAATCTTTCACTGATTACAATTTAATTTTCCCTAACTCATTGACAGATCATTTTTTTCAAAGTATAGCCTGTTCTGCCTCTTCTGTCACAATGCTTACATGTTATCACCTCACCTGAAATATAGATATGAATTCATATATTTATATAATTCTAACTTTTCTGAAATAAAATTCTTTGATATTTTCGGCCATTACAGTCCCTTTTAAATTGCCTGGTAAATTCCATCCCTAAAATATCTTTCAGTCTGCCAGAGTACTAGCCATTAAAAATGGAGTATTGGTCATCTTAATTATGTAAAAAGTATGTCTGATTCTAAGGATCACTGAAGTTTTAAACACTTCTGAAAATAAAGGATATAGCTAGTATGAATTATTCTGTTGCATCAGTGGCTTTCAAATCTCAATCAAATTGAGTGTTGGAGGAGGATATCTTCCTTAAGACCATTTCCTCTAGAGAGTAATAAAATATCTCAGCTTTTTATCACATAGCAGGGAAACTGACTTATTATTTATGACAAATAGACAACCTGAAAAAAAAGCTATTCTAAATTCAGACATGTAAATCTCATTTAAAAAAATAGTGAAGCATTTTCTCTATAGATATTTAACAGAAAGAATGAGATATCTTAAAGAGTCAAATCAGTCAGTCAAGCTTTTTGAACTAACTCCCACTCAGTATAGTGCATAAAATGTATATTAAAACATAAAAATAAATGCTGAAATACATAGTGTAACTTCTGAGTGAAAACAGTGGCCTTGGGAAATTTTGTTGATGTCTTATTTTTACAACATTATCTTCAATTCTGTTGCATTCAAATTCCATCTTGGATTTTACATCTAAATCTTAATAATGAAATCTGGGTTACAAAGTTATGGGAAAAAGTAGAGAAAGTGGGGAAAATTGAAACTACTCCTTAACTTTCAGTTCGTTTCAAATCCAATTACCTAAATCATACTAAATCTGGCAATATCATATGTATATATGTATATTTGTTTAAGAGTAATAATTTTGAAATTACTCTCTTTTTTTTTTGGTGGCAGTGGGATGTGGGGAAGTGTCAAAGTGTCATGTCTTGTCATCAAAGCAATTCAGCTAGGTAAATGCAACTCTCCTCATTCAGGTATAAGAAGATTACATTCCAAGGAGATTGGATATTCTGCCAATGGCAAAATGCTTTGAAAGAAAACAATTCTTTATACTCCCAGTTCAGGGCTCTTTCCATTTCCTTCATTTCACCACAGATGCCTAACAGTGGCACTGCCTTTTATGGTGATTCCTCTTTAATGTCAATGCTCCAGTTTCATAGTATTTGTTTATGTTAGTTTATAGTGAAATCCCGTACGGTTAATTGTGAAGCTAATTCTTGATGAAAACACAAGTAGCCCCGCATTAAATCATTAAGTATGCACACAGTGTGCCCACTTACACATACACAAAGCGTGACTCTTGTACTTGTAGTTAAAAGGTAAACTATATTTTTTGGGCTCATTTTATAAAAAAAAAAGTTAATCTCCAGATGAAGATAAAGGGATAAATATGACTATATATCCAGATCTTATCAACAACTTATGTGCATCCTGGAAAAAAAACTAGATGAAAATTGCAAAAGCTATATCCTTTGATTTTGCATACTTGTTTATTAGAACAGGTTTATTAGTTTTTAGGTGACTAATCCCCCAAAATGCATTTTCTGCCTTTGTAAAATTTTGTCATCATTTTCAGAAAGAATACTCAGAGACTATTTGGTTTTTACATGATGACATAGTTTAAAACAAATGAAATGAAACTAAGACAATTTCACTTTGGTATGAAAAATGGACAGTGTCTCTGAAGTTCTAATACATGGAGGCACTGAGTTCTATAAAGGACTATAATATGCTTCTTATACTGCCAACAAGAGGAAAAAAGAAACCATTCAGAGAATGATCAAAGAAAGTTATCTGAAGAAAACAGAATCAAAAGATTGCACAAGAATGGAGCCAAACTAGAAAAAGGGCTCCTTATTAATATTTTAACAAAATCATAGTACTGTTGTTTTCTGACAACCATTTGTTAACTTAATATATGAAGGATGCTTTCACTATGTACTATCAAGATATACCTATGTGATCACAAAGCAACAAACGCTTATTTATAATAATATCAGGAATGAGATACTCAGATGAAATTTTGAAAGAGATACTAAAGAGATACTAAATTATCATTAGTATGCACATATCACAGTTGTTCACTGAATCACCATTTGGCTAATTCCAGCTTGAAATATATAATGAATACTCAAAATCACAATGAAATACCACCTCACACCAGTAAGAATGGCCAATAAAAAAAAAAAACAAAACAAAAAACAGGCGTGGATGCAAAGAAAAAAAGGAACACTATTACACTGTGGGATTGAAGACTAGCTCAGCCTCTATGAAAGCTGTTTGGAGGACCCTCAAAGTACTGAAAATGGGACTATTGTTCAACCCAGCAGTTCCACTTCTGGAACTCCACCCAAAGGGGGGGAAAAGACACTAATTCAGAAGGACACCTGCTCTTAGATGTTTATTGTAGCACTATTTACAATAGTTAGGGTATGGATAGAACTCAAACGCCCCCAAACAGACGAATGGATCAGAAAGTTGTGGTATATGTACACAATCAAAACAGGCAAATTTAATACATCCATGATAACATGGATGGACTTAGGCAGAATCATGTTAGCAGAAATAAGCCAGAAAGATAAAGAGAAATACTGGATGATCTCACTTATATGCAAGATATAGGAAGAACAACAACAACAAAAGACAAGAAAAATTTAAAACTGCTAGCAGAACAAAAGCATAGAGCAAGAGGGGAGAAGGGATAAAATCAGAGGAGGTTGGGTACAAGAAATTGAGATGATGGTTCATGAGTGATGAGGTGATTGGAGAACCCTGGGATAGACAATGGTATAAAATATATGTATGTTGCCATAAATTTAAAAAATACACACTGAACAGAATATTTTCTAACTGTAGAAATACTCATAATTTACACAGGAAAATTATGTAGCAAGTGTTTCTTCATCTGTACATTGACATGACAATGATAACACATATCCTTGTTTGTGTGTGACAAGAAGGTATTGCATAGCATACTTAGCACAGTCTCTTTTCATGCATTTTCTTTGGCTGTCATTATGGGCCTCAATTTACATTTATATTTGCTGCCCCTAGAGTAAGTCAACTTTAACAATTTGTTCCAGCTACTTTTTCTTTCCCGAGAAAAACTTTCCACCTCAGCTCTAGTTCTGTTACATAGAATCTGTTCAGATAGTTTAATTTGCCTTTTAAAGTTTCTAAGGAGCAGTTCCTGTTCAAAATTTAAAAGAGATAATTGGTTGTATTGACCTTTTTCTACTCCAGCATATCAAGGCTGTTCATCTCAGACTACAGAGTAACACATGTGTTATGTCACTCTAAATTTTGCAAGTAGTTGCTTATTGCTAACTTTCATCAAGAGTTAATATAGTAACCGTATTCTGCATTAATAAATACTACATTCACATGAAAAGTTCCTCTCAAAGCTCACAAATCAATCTCTTCTAAGGAAATATGCTTTGTTCCCTTCTCTGAGCAAACTTTAAATGAGCCAGTGTGTTGATCTCTTCTATTGTGTGCTAACAAATTCATATTTTAGGTTTTTACTGAGCTACCTGATTATCCAGAAAGTATACCTGTCAATTATTTTTTGACATTCATTTTTTAATTGATTTGATTGTATCCCAAAGTTACTTTAAATAGATTGTATTTCTGTGCATGAATATGCACATGCTTGGAACTTTTATGTATATGTATTTTTGGACAATGTAGTGAGACTGAATGCTGTGTACCCTATCTATGGAACATAGTTTACAACTAGACCCACAGAATTGAAGGTCATTGAGGCAGAAAATATTTTAGAGGTTTTCTTATACCTTCATTTATATCCACCAAGAGTATATGAAGGTTCATTTTTCCCACATCCCTCTTAATAATTTTGTTTCTGATCTTTTTTTATGTGAACCAGTATAATGAGTGTAATATAGTATCTCATTGTAGTTTTGATTGCATTTCTATAAGAAGTGAACTTAAACTTTTTTTTTTTTCATATACTTTCTGGATAACTATATGTTTTCTTTGTAGAAGTGTCTATTTGGCTCTGCTCAATCTTTTGATTGGGTTATATGTCTTGTGTTGTTTAAGTTGGATTGAGAATATTATATATCTATGTATAAAATGATATACTACTCACCTTTAAATAATAGATGAAATATTGCTATTTCTGACAACATGGATGGAACTGGAGTGACTTATGCAAATCAAAATATGTCAGAAAGAGAAAGACAAATAGTGAATGGTGTCACTCCTGTGTGAAATGTAAAGAAACAAAACAGAAGACAGACAAGAATGAACCAAAATCAACCATAGACATGTGACTAAAGAATTGAGGCTACCAGAAAGGGAGGGTGGAGAAGAAACGGTGATGGAGCCAATAAATTATGATGGATCAGTCATGAGTATACTAGTGATGGGCATAGTATGATGACAGGGAACTGAAGAGATATAAACCTAAACCTCTACATCATATATAGTATTTTAGACCAATGTCACCTTTGAAAAATTGCAGTGAATAAATAAAAAGTTAAGGCATTTTTCCAAGATTTCATAGTAAACTAGTGGGGCTTAAATTTACAACATTTTCTCTTTTCATTAAATATGATACTTTGCTCAATGGAATTCTATTAAATAAGAATAGAGTAAAATTTTTGTGTAGCTATCATGCTTTGTTCTCTTGTTTTTGCTAATTTTTAACCTGCATCCTCTCACAAAAGTTATATACAATATGATTGAGAAATTCAGTGGTTTCAGACTTTATATCTTTCTTCATTAAGAAACAAGCTCTTTGCTAAGTTTAGTAATGAACTTCCCAAGATTTGTTATTTTAATATGCCATTTCAGATTTATACACAGTTTACCTGTTTCATCTCTAAAGTGTAAAGATAGTGTTTACTATAGCTTAGATTGTGGTATAATTTGAACACATCTAGGGATGCATTTGATTCCTGGAATAGTGAATGATGAACATTTACGACAATGAATCCCTGTTAAGGGTAAAATATGCTCTGCTGAGAATGTCTCTGAAGATCAATACTATTAAATGACACATTTTCCATTGTTTGACTTTCCAAAACCCAGATAGAGGTCTTACTGATTTTATTTGACAATTTCCCCCCCACTGCTTGTTTCTTGTGCTTTCTCTACCCATTGGATGTTGATCAAACAGAAACTTTGCCCTTATCAGGCAGGAGCTATTCATCCTAGAGTTACTTCTGTGGCTGTCTCTCAAGAAAGACAGGAGCAAAAGAGATCCCTTCACCTCCCCTTCCAAAAAAGAAAAAAAAATTCTGCCTCCCCCAAAAGTTACCATATAAATTGGTTCAAAAAGCATTCTTTCCAGAGAGAAATTCAGACAGAGACACAATTTCTCTATAAAAAAAATACCAAGGATGTATTCCTTCTAAATTTTGTAAAACAAATGATTCTTGGCATAGGTATTAAGGAAGTTGTGTAAAAATGAAAATGTGAAATTTTAAAATCTAAGAAACTGAAGAAAATTCAGTGGTCATCTAGTTCACTAGTTGAATGAATCCAATGGAAGTAATAGCCACTGAGATTAAGTAGGAAGTACTAATCATGAAAAAAAAAAAAAAAAAGATTGGCCTTCTAGAAATACAACACCAGTCTGTATTTTATATAACACTGAAAATAGAAGAAAGATTCTTTAATAATCTACAACTTGGGTTATTAACCTTACAATACAAGCCTAGAAAATAAATATTTTCAGATTTCAGACTAAAGCATACCTTTTATAACTACTCAAATGTTCTACGGTCTGAAAAGACCCTAGATAATACATAAATAAATGGCTATAACTGTGTTCCAATATAGCTACTTATAAAACAGATATTAACATTTCATCCATAGGTTGCAGTTTGTTGACCCCTGAAGTATATGAAAGACATAGTTTTGGTTTTGCCACCAGATACATAGATAGACAAAGAAGGGTATCTAAAATTACCAACAATCCATTTTACAAGGGACAGCATTTTATTCTAAATGCCCTTTCTCTTAATGTCTTTCCAAAGACAAACTGTTTGATTTATATATTAAATTATTGCAATTATAAAACTTTGCTTGTTTTACACATGTACACACACATATATATATATATATATATATATATATATGTGCATTACATACATATATAATATACCTGATCAAGGATTATGTAGATATCTTTATTACTCTTCTGGTAATAGGGAGTTTACTACTTAATAAGGCATCAAATTTATTTTTATAACAGTGCTTTTGTTGGAAATTGTTCCAGAAACACTTGGCCTTTTGGAGATGAATATTATTCTACAATAGTAGGCCATGAGCCAGAAATTCAAATTCTATTATTAGCACCTCTATGTAGCTAGCAATTCATATCCGATATCCTCCTTTTAGTGATAATTAATAGCTTGGGCTTTGGGGTTTATTAAAATTGAATGTGAATTCCAACTCTGAATCTACTAGTTGTAGTCTTTGGTAAATTTCCAGTTTTTTTTCTTTTTAGTTCAAAAATGCAAATAACACCATCTACAATATACAAATTTTTTAAAAGCTTAATTAAAATAATGAATACAATCTTTGGGAAGATAAAAAGTGATTACAAAATAATATTGTTGGTATCATATATTGCCTATGGTAATAGAAGAAGAGGTCAAATGACTACTCAAAGCCACCAGAAATTTATTTGTGGTCTTGTCATTTGCTCAAAAATATTTTTAGCAAATACATCAAGTGCAATGAAGACCAAGAAAGAAGTAGATTCAATTCTCTGGATCTTACACTCCAGCAGAAATAAAAGAAGGTGCTGTCTACATCCACATGAATCCTCAAAAATGGGGTGTGGTCAGGGGGTTGATAAACCTCAAAAGTCCATTGCCCCTGTCTGAATACTTCCAGAATGACAAAACACATTCTTATTTACAATTATTTGGCCACACATTGATTTTGCAAACTTTCACCATAAGAAATCACTGATACTAAAGCTATCTTCAGTATGTGGATTGCTAACAAGATTCTTCTTCTGACTCTCTCCTGTGTTTATATGTGTAAACACACATGTGGGCATATATTACACACATATATTTATAGGTACACACATATACACATGCATATCTGAACATTTTTATTTATACAAAGGATACACTGCTACATTACTAGAGACATGTTACCTTCTGTGGGTAGATTTCAGTGATTGTTGGAGAGCTATAAATGAAATATCAATTTAAATAAAATTGGAAGGCAGAAAATAAGAAAAGTGTTGTTGAGAGACAATCTGAATTGCATATCTTAATCTGGGCATGTTTTATGTTTAGTCTAGACATCATGATTAAAGATGATTATGTCAGGGCCTTAACAAGCTTAGCACATGTCCTTCTTCACTTTAGTGGGGTTTGGAGAAATCATATTCTATTCAACCCCCTTACATCTAATTACCCCACCATCTGTAGGAAGAAATCCTAGAGAGGATGAATTTGCATATTGAAGACAAGTAAAGGTTGGGATTCAATTCCATTATCAAAGGACCTACTTTAGAATTTTAATTCCACCTAAGTAAGCCCTTTTAGATTAAGCCTTAAACTAGCCATGAACTCATTGTATCATTGCAGTAACATTTAAGAAATTCAACACAAAGTTAAGAATCTATTAAATTTATCAAGCTTACTTTATTTAAATATTGTTTGAATTATAGGCACAAATTATATTTGACAGTATTTTTTTTTGACTTAAAGTGAGCTAATAAACCTATTACTGCACAAAATCAGACTCAACAGGTGTGCAGACAGAAGCATTTTTTTTCCTATCTGGTAACTACAACAAATCACTGTCTTCATTCTTCCTGATTTAACTCTGTGAATACAACATATGCTCTGTAACATTTCAGAATGGTGCTAGGAACAGTTGGCAATGTGTGATGGCTGCAGAGCAAGAGAACACCTGGGAAGGAAAAGCTGACTTTTTGCAAGACTGCACCTCCTGTTACAGGCCATAGAGAAAGGAAAAAGATGGTGTTTCCTCTGAGCAATAAACTGCCAGGTGACATTTCCAGGCTGGTGCCAATCAGGGCAGCAGACACCTGGGGTGATGAATTGGGCACAAAGCACACACAATTTCAGGCCAAAGCTATCAAACAGAAGTTAAGAGACAGACCATGTTATCAGTAGGAGGAGAATAGAAGCTTTCCTGAAAGAACTGGTGCAGAGGAACTTTGTGTTCTTCATAAACAATAAGAATGTTCCAATGACAGAGCTGAAAGTTCTTATGTGAGTGGCTCACAAGACACAGAATCTTTTTAGCATCATACTCACTCCATATTGACCAAACAGAAGTCCTTGCTATATCAAGGGTTTAGGAACAAGACATAGAAGGGGTATCATTTGTATAATTGCTATTTCTGTACTGTTTTATGATCTATGGAATTTAAATGTTCTGCAATTACTGCTACTTATTATCCTTATAACAAGCAATTTTATGGAAAACAATTCATCCTTTAAGTAGGAAAAGGTGACTCAGATGAACTAAATTAGCCATGTATTGAAAGTTGTTGAAGTCAAATGATTAGATTACTGTGTTTATTATTTTATTTTCTTCTCTCAAAAAGCATTTTTCTCTTGGATGAGTAAATATCCCACATCAAAAAACTTTTTGAGAAAGAAGCTTTCTCTACTTGTTTGCCTCTCTTAACCTTATTTCTTATTTAACCCAGTCAGCCTGGCTCTGTGGCTGTTTTAATTGTCCTTAAAACAGCTTTCATCAAGGTCATAAATAGTCTCCATACTATCAAACATAATGGACAATTTTCCTCATGTATCTTATACTTTTTACAATATTTAATTCATTTAGTATCATTCTGATCTAAAACAACTTCTTTTCTGAGTTGTAATTCCTAGGTCTTAATCTGTTACTTTAGCCACTTTTATAAGAATCTTTTTGCTCTCTTTTTTTCTAAATCTTTAGATTTGGTAGTTCTTTTGATAGTCTACTTTGGTAGATTTGGTACATTTGGTAGCCTACTTTGTCTCCTTAGAACCAACTTAGACTTGAAATTCCAAGTCCCATTTCTTATATTGTTCTCTTGTTAGAGAAACTGATTCATGTTTCTTCCTGATTAGCCTCATCTCAACTAACAACCTACTCATATTACATATGATGAAACCAAACCAACCAACCAAACAAACAAACTAAAATGTATTCCCCATATCCACCTTTCAGCACCTTTTGATTATATATTTATAATATTGCATCCCCCTACTTGTTTTCATATCCATTACCATCATTCATAGAAGTCATTTGCTTTTTTAGATGCTCTGTATATGTTGGCTTCAGATTCTCTGCAACTCATTTTCTATATAGCACAAAAAAATGTCTTCTAAATATTAAAATCAAATCATGTCACTTCTGCATGCAAAAACTTCCCATGGCTTCCTTTTGCATTTTAGGGAAAAATGCAACACTTTAACAACTTGTTCTAGGCCCACTGATTTCATTTTTAGAACATATCAAATTCTTTCATACTTTCTGGCATTTGCAAATGTTATTGTCTCCACTTAGAATGCACCGCACATGCTGCTTCACACAGCAGACTCTATTCCTCCAACTTCAAGGCTGAGTTTAGAAAATAACTTCCCAAACAGGCCTTATTGCTGTATTCTATAATGGATAATCATTCTATAATGGATAACCATTCTATAATGGATAATCATTTCCTTCATTTCCTATGTCTCTCCCAACAAAATTACCAACTAATTAATGTCATTTTCTTAAGTACATTTGTAAGAATTAAATGTTTAACAAGCTGACACATAAGTTTGACAGATTATTTTTTAAAAGAAAATAGATATAAAATAAATGTGACATAACCATTTATAATACCATTTGTATTTTTTCTTAGTAATATAGTTTTGCAAAATATATAAGCTGGACAGAATGCTTTAAATGCCCAGCATATTTCTGCTATGATAAAACTGAATTTTCTGCTTTTTAACACATGAGAGATATCCAAGAAAAACTTATCCTAGCAATACCAATATTTGATCACTCCAGACAACAAAATTTAGTGGAAATAGTTGGAAGCTGGCAAAGAAGAGTAGTTGGTTTTCCCAATCCTTGTGTGTTAATCACTTTTCTATTAGCTACCGAAAAATTAGCTGAGTAAAGCCTCTTTAGAAATAACAACTTTATTTAAAGTATGAACACT